>LBNU01031278.1:1466-23186 GCA_014162995.1 Artemisia annua | reverse complement strand
CCCCCCTTACACTTAAGCCGAACATTGTCCCCAATGTTCAAATAAAAAAATGTAAAAGTAAAGAAGGTAAAACTATGAAACAAATACTCCCCTGATTCGTTCAGTGTGGATAATGTGGTAACATGGTTAGATCCTCCTCCAAGAAAATGAACGTAAAAAGCTTCCCTTCCAAAATATAAATCATCTTCTTGTCCAATATAACTAGTTAAGCCTGAGAAAACAATCATGGCAAACCTCAAGTAAAATCGGTGGCAAAATCTATATATAATAAAATCCTAGAAAGCAAGTAAATATATAATGCTTGTGGAATGAATATTTGCAGGTTCATGGAGTTTTACACCTAACGTCGTCAGGTTATAATGCCTGACGCCGTCAGAGTGACCTGACAGAAATTTTATATTTTATTTCCGGAAAATTTTCAGAAAAACCTATGCCTTAATTCCTGGAATTCCTGCAAAATATTCATTATGACTCGATACAAGCATTTGACTCAAACAAATACTAATATGCATGCTAATTTAATATTGTTACGATTCATGTTCAATCTTGTTCTTATAAACAAATTTAGATTCCCCTTACACTTATCTTTTGCAAAATACCTTTATATGTAGTTAAGACGAAGTTAAAAACAAAATAAAACATTTTCACAATTTACTTTGAAACATGAACCATAAACAATAAAAATAAAACACACATACATAAGCAAATAAAAACCAAATAAACAAACAAGCAAACAAATAAAGCTTGGGTTGCCTCCCAAGAAGCGCTTTTGTTTATTAACGAGTCTTGTAGCTAGACTCAAAGTCACTTCCTTACGTTATATGACTGAGTTCCTCATCGAGGATATCCTTAGGGTCGAACTTAGTATGTAGTTTTCTATCGGTTTTCTTAGTTCGATAAGACTTTTCCAACTTCTCTCCATCCGGATCATATAGTATCATTTTCATATGCCATGATCCGTCACCTTCCTTAGTTGGCTTATTCCAATTCCACTTACACTTATCACCCTCCCTTTTCTACTTGTTCATCCCTAGGTTGATAGGCATTATTCCTAAGAATTCAATCATTTTCCTAAAGACTATGGGATCCTAAAAGGGGTTTAATTCCTCATCCCTAGCTATGAGTTGCTCAACCACATGTGTCCGGTTTACAAATTCCTCCTCTAGATAGAATGGGCGTTGAGGTCCAATAAAGTCTCCGTTTATCCAAGGTCCATATCTATAAGGTCTCCTATTCACATCTACCCAATGAGGTGTTGGTTCATCCTCATTATCATAGCTATGCTTCTTAACATCGTAGACCGACCAAGTCTCACCTTCTCCTACCGCTATCTTAGATTCCTTACAATCAATCATGGCGCTAGCGGTTGCTAAAAATCCTCTTCCTACTAACAATGGGCATTTAGTGTCACTAACCATATCTAAGACATGGAAGTCCGCTAAAATAGTCAATCTCCCCATGTGAATTACTAAATCTTTGATCATTCCAACCGGGTGGGCAACACTTCCATCCGCTAGACCAATTATCACTTCCATCTCCTCTAACTTTCCTAGCTTAAGGGTGGTGTAAAGGGATAAAGGAATCAAATTAAGGCTTGATCCTAGATCGGCTAGTGTGAGGAATTCCCTATCTTACAAGGTAAAACAAATATACCCGGATCATCGAGTTTCTTAGGTAATTTGTTTTGAACGACAGCGGTCCCATTTCTACCCAACTTAAGTCTCTCCTCATATTTTTCTAAGAGGGCATTATAGTAAGGGGCACGGGTTAAGACATCAATGACGGGGCGCTTAAGGTGAAGTTCCTTAAATTCATCGTCAAGGTCTTGTGTAGGAGGTGTTTCAACTATGTTATTGACCGATTTAGTATTGGATGTTTTACTTTCATGGTCTTTTTGAAGAATTTGAGTTTGCTTGAAACACGTGCTCATGGCGTTGACCGAATAGTATTGTGGACAAGAACTAGGAGATGAAACTGAAGAGATGGCGTTAACGTTTAGTTTCGGGTTCTTGACTGTGTCGCTTGGGAGTGCTCCCATTTCTCGGTCATTGAGAACTTTCAACAGGGTGTCAATCTTATTGGTCATCTCGCTTTGCCTTTGTATGAAATCGGACTCAGACTTGGCTATACGAGCTTCTTGAGATGCCATAAAATTGGACATCAATCCTTCAAGATTGTTGGTACTACCATAGTTGTTGGAAGGATTGTTGTTGAAAGTACGGTTTGAGGATGGACCGTTTGGTTGAAAACGATTAGGTGGGTTGGAATAATTGTTTTGGGGCATGTTTTGGTTTTGTTTCCACCTAAAGTTCGGGTGATTTTTCCAAGAGGGGTTGTATGAATCACCGTAAGGGTTTGGCTCGGGTTTGAAAGTGTACCACTTGTCTCCCACTCTGTCGGTACGCGAGGATGCGTAGTCCGCAAAAGCTTGTTCGGGGAGTTCCATGCAATCACGAGTGTCATGGGGACCACAACAATACTCACATAAAGAAGTGATTTAGTTCACTTGGCTTGAAGGTTTAGGAGCTTCGTAGGATTTCATGAGAAACTTGACTAGGTCCTCAAGTTCCATGATCCTACGGTCGGGAGTGCTTGAATTATTCGAAGGAAAAGATATTGCCTTGACCGTTTTGTTCAAATCACGGGGATCATTCCAACTTTCGTTGTCATAGAGAGCAAGATCTTCTATGAGTTCCCATGATTGTTCTGCACTTAGATCACGTAGCTTACCACCGGCCGCTTGGTCAATGGTTTGCTTCGTGGAGGGATTGATATGGTCATAGAAGATTTGGACTTGGAGCCAAAGATCTATGCCATGGTGAGGGACTTTTTGGAGTAAGTCCTTGAATCGAGTCCATGCCTCGTAGAGGGTTTCGCCTTGACGTTGTTGGAACATCAAGATATCATTCCTTAGCTTGGTAGTTCTTCCCGGTGGGAAAAATTGAGCAAGGAAACGAGTGGTCGTTCTTCCGGGTAGACGCACTAGCCATTGACTAGCTTGGTCTTGCAGAGAGAATTGGAAGAGACGCAATCGGGTCGTCTCTCGAGTGTTAACATCAAAGTCTATGGAATCTACGATTTTAAGAAAGTCCTTGAGATGTTGATTTGGATCTTCGGAACAAAGTCCATGGAATGCACATCCGCTTTGCACCAACCGGATGGTGTCGGATCGCAAGGGAGATACATTGGCTCCTTGAGTGAGCTCAATGGTGTTTCAATACCCTTGGTGGCTAGGACGGGAGTACTCTCCGAAAGTGCGGGATCTAGGAGGTTGGTTTAGTTGTGGTAGGTTTTGTTGTGGTGGGTTGATGGGATCAAGGATATTATCATATTACCACCTTCCATGATGGCGGATGGTAATGGTTACGAACAAAGGAACAAAGAAAAAGATAGATTAAAGAAAACCTATAAAAATAAAATAAAAATCTCACTAGAAAGGAATCTAATGAGTAGACCTAAATAAAAATAAAATTCAACCTAAGCAATAACTATTCCTCGGCAGCGGCGCAAAAAACTTGATGCGTGGATTGCAGTCTACGCAAAAGGTTTTACTTCTTAAGGGATCTCGAGAAGCTTGCAATCCCCATCAGGCAGTGTACCTGACCGATGTAGTATAGTGTAGTGGCAAGTACCGGGGGATTGATCGTTCTACTTGGGGAATAGTGTTCGTTAGGATTGAAAACTACTCTAGTTAGGTCTAAAGGGTGAAGGATGATTCTTTTTATATTTTTATATTTTATGAAAGCAAGTAAAATCTCGGTTTTGAAGGAGCGGACGGAATTAGTTGCTAGTCAACTAACCCAAATAACTACTAATGCAATGAAAATAAAATGACAATAAAATAAATGTGAGAAAAACTAGTATGGAGAAAAACGTGTTTACTTAGGTTTCACTACTCCCTAGCTATCTTTTACCGGCTGATTAGTTTGTTACAATTGCGTAGATGACGGGTTGTGGTATGTGTTAAAACACACACCTTTATTTGACCTAAAACCCGACCAAAACGACCAAAAACTATCCATTAATGCCAAATATCTTGTGTTTTTGCGTTTGTGATTGTGCAGGTACGGATATTTCAAATATGGACAAAAATCAAAGAAAAACCGACAAAAACGAGCACGAGAATGGAAAGTGTCAAAAGCCGAAGTCGGGGAAGTCAAATAGTCAAAGGAAAAGCTCAAATTGTCAAATTCAACCTTGGAGAATCATAAAGCTGCAAAATTGGCCTTTGGAAGAAGTTTGAAGAGTTGGCAGAATTAGTCCCTCATCTTTCAGCAGTTGTCAATTTTGTTTCCTGGAAAGATTATTTGAAGAAATGACATCAAAGACACTTCAAGAATCAGAGATTTACAAAAGAAGCCCTTGGATCACATTATGGAAAAATGGCAGCAAAGGTCCCTGGAATTTTTAAAATTACAATTTTGGTCCTTGACATTTTATTTAACTAAATCCTAAACTTCTATACAAACTACACGTACCCTTAAGTGCTAATCCAGTCCAAGTCCACCAAATATAAACCCACAAACCCACGTCTCCCATTTAACCCCAAAAGCCCAACATCCCATGACCCGGCCTACCACCATTTTTTATAAACCAAAGTCAAACGGTCAACACCCCCATTTATTACCTTTTAAAAATAACCCGCCACCCAATTTATCCCCCAAACCCAGGATTTACTGTACACGTATGAACCCTAGATTTTACTCGTCAACAATTACAGCAATTAAGGGTACGGAGGTCAAATTGTGTGCTTCTAGATGCTCCCTGGCATGTCAGAAGAATGGCACGTTGGCAAGCCGTGTGGTGAACCGTGTCAAATGATTGGGATAATCTGATCTAAGGGCTAATAATGAAGGATTGGAGGCCAAGGTTGATCTAAGGATTGTGAGGGACTGAGAAGAAGCACAAGTGCCATGGATTGCTGACATGGACTCTCTAGGACCTTCCCTCATCAAGGCTATAAATAAACCTTCACATCTTGTAGTTTCTGTGTAGGATTTTTAGTAAAGTTACTCTGCAAAATGTTTCTGAATTGTAATTTTCAATTTCCCTTTGTACTTTCAAAGTTTGATTAATGAAATTCTATTGTTCCTTTTATAATTAGTTTTCATCTATTTTAGCTTTAAATCTCAATCATTTTATAAAGTTTTAGATTAGCTAGTTACTGTTTTATTCAATCTTTGTTAATCAATCTTAGTTTCTCTAATAGTTATATTTCATTGTTGCTTAACATAAATCAAAAATAAATAAAAAAAATCAGAAAATCTATAAAAATACAAAAACTTTTTTGTTCATTTCTTAATCATAAGCTTCAATAAGCTTAAATTTCTCTTTATACAAACTCATACTAGCTGTTTAGCTTTTGTGAGTATTGTTTGTTGCTTATTCAAATCAAATCTAAAAAAATCAACAAAACAATCAATATAAGTCAAAGCTGTGGTTATAAAGATGATGATCTGAGATTGAATTGGTAGTCCAAACTGAGAAAGGGAAGCAGTTGGCCTATCTAAAGATAGGCTTATTTGAAGTTTCACCTCTGTTTGAGCTGAGGTTGTTTAGTAAGTCCTTAATCCATTTTTATTTCAATTTCTATAATATTTGCTTAATAGTTTAATTCTATTTAGATCTGTGTTTATCTGTTTATCTCTGTGTTTATTTGATGTTTTTTTTTATTTGAATTGTGCTTAGTTGTTTAATATTTGTTCATTAAAAACCTTTGTTGCTTAGATTTGTTGTTAGACTGCCATGTTGCACCAGTAGTATCTTAGCTGCATCATTTTATTGTAAAATCATTTAATATAGTTTAATTGATCATTTTGCATTAGTAGTTAGGATTAAAACTCATTAATACATCATAAACCTAAAATCAGCTTAATATAACTAGTGTTTGGTTTAAGCTTTATAACTGTGCTCTAGGTGGTTTTAGGTACTGCAATTAGTTAGAGTAACTCATACTAGGTTCATTTAGGTCATATAAAGCATAAAATTCAGTAGTTAAACTACAAATAGTCAAAATCATAGTTTAATCTCACTATTGCAGTCACTGTTAAGTATTTAGGGTAGCATTTCATTAGTATAGTTGCATATTAGTTTAATATAGCTTAATTCAAACTTATTTTAATTTAATATAACATTAGCAGTCATTTAGATCAGATTATACCTCACATAAGTCAAAGTTTTCACAAAATCAAAAAAATCAAAAAAAAAAATTTTACACAGAAATGGTCAGATCTTTGTGAGCTTGTGTAGGATTTATTATTGTTTAGAAATAGCTTTTGATTGTTGTTTTGTGTTATTTGGTGGCTTTTGAATCTAGAGCAATAAGAATTTCATAGTTTGGAGCTTATTTGCTTAACTGTAATTGTGCTTAAAGTCGTCTTTCTGAGTTGTAATCTCCCCTGCACCTAGTACAACTATGCATCTGCTTGTTTTCTATAGCCCTTATCTGCTTTTCTAGTTGAGTTTATTGTGATATAGTTGGTTCTTTGATTAGCTTATAATAGTGGCTTGTGGAATTAAAGCTTGAGTCTCACTTTGCAGCTTATTAGCTAGCTTATAATTGCCATATAAAGTGCCCTATAGGACTGCATATCTGCTTTAGTGCTCAGTTGTGGGATTGTTAGCTTAAGCTTGTTCTTAGTTTGTACTTTTGATTGATTGAGCTTGACTTTAGCTGATATTAGTTCGTGCTTCTATAACTTTTAGCTTATAAGCTTGTCTGTGCAGCTTGATTTAGCCCCCTTAGTACCTTTGTGAACTGCTTGATATTCCTTGTCTAAGTTCTGACTTGTGCTTGTATTTAGCTTATAAGATTGATTTTTGATGAGGCGAAAAGTGTTACGCTTTTAGGGGGTCATTTAAGCCCTAATCCGTAATTATTTGATCAAATATTGCGTTAAATCGTTCCTTTTGTCATTTTAGGTACTTTGAAGAGGAATTCTAGAAAAGGAAGCATTTTGGACGTTTTTGGAGCATAAAAGTGAAGAAATCTGGTTTGTTGTAATTATGTGGATGACGGGTTGTATTCCTTTAAACCATTCGTAGGGCCGTGTACGATCTTCCCTAACTCTATAAGCTCCTACTTCACTCCTATGTCGAGCCGACTAAAAGCTCCTAACATGGGATCATTAGAATTCGCTCATGCATTAAATACAACCAAATAATCGTAGTACCTAAAATGTCCAAAATGCTTCCTTTTCCAGATTTCTTCTCTAAAGTACCTAAAATGACAAAAGGAACGATTTAAGGCAATATTTGATCAAATAATTACGGATTAGGGCTTAAATGACCTCCTAAAAGCGTAACACTTTTCACCTCATCATACGACGTATTTTGTTTTTAATTAGAAATCTTTAAAACCCTAAACGAGATACGACGCATCTGTTCTACAGATACGACGCATTAATTATTTATTAAAAATAAGTTTTCGAATTTATTAAATAGAAGCGGCGCATCGATTTTAATCGATACGGCGCATTTATATCTAAATCAAAAATCTTGTATTTTGAAAGTAACGAAGATACAACATTTTAGCTTTTGCTTATATGCCGCATTTAGTTTTTATAAATATAATTGATTTTTGATAACTTTAAACATTCGACGTATTTAATTTAATAAAGCGGCGTATTGATTTTCTGAATAAAAGCCTGATTTATTTTTTAACGAAATAAGATACGGCGTATCCTATTTATAGGATACCGCGCATCGTCTGTACACATCAGCAAACTTTTATTTATCCTGAACGGAGAAATTTCTAATCTAACTTTCCTGTATCTTAGAAAGCTTTTACTTCGAAGCCTATTTGTTTTGTACTTCGAAGTCAAACTTACGATCAAAGAGATCGTGTCAAAGTTCGCCCACGAAAGCGAAAAGGAGCTGAAGATGAGTCTAAATTGGAGACTCTGGAATAAAGAAAAGTGCCCACCGGGAGACAACCCGAACTTATCTTTTATTGTTTTTTGTTATCGAGTCTGTCATATCTGCACTTGATGCGGCGCATCTCCATCAATAGATGCGGCGTATCAAATATGCAGATCATATTTATCTTTATTTTTCTGCACTTTTTATTTTTGAACTTTAATACTTTCTGTCAGTTTATTTAATGCGTCGCATCCCTGGTTAAGGATGCGACGCATCTTATTTTCTGATTCGTACTAATTCCAGGCTCAATACGACGCATCCCTTTCCATGGATGCGGCGTATCGACTGACCTGATGAAATTTTCAAAGTTTTAATTTTTATTTTTTAGGTTTTATTTTCTAACTACTAATGAATTATGCACAAGTTTTGATTTTCTTAACTTAGGTGTGCTTTAGAGTATGGTGGTATTTATAAGATTGCTCGCAAACGCATAAGGGAGGATCATACCGAGCAAATCTCAGGGGAGTTTTTCCGTTCTAATTCTTTTTAATTTCATGTTTTTAATTTTAAATACAAATAACGAGGACGTTGTTTAACTTAACTGGGGGGATGGAGAACTAGAACGTTACTTGTCCTAAATTTTTCAAAAATATGCTTTAATATATCAAATTTAAAAATTATAGCATGTTTTTGTTTAATCTAAATTGCATAACCCTACACATAACTTTATTTTAAAAAATTGTGAGAATTGAACTTATCCGTTTCCTATATTTTACCCCAAATTCCACAAACATTTTAGTGTGCCGGTGTAACACCCCGACCCGACAAGGGTCAAAATGTCACATTATGGTGCCAAATCAGAACATACAACGCAAGCGGAAGACTTATAAACATAAATTTACAAAGGATATTCTAAGGGTACAAAAGAAATACTAATTCTATACAAAATGAGAATACAAATCCAAACAATAATCTAATGAGTCCAAGTCCAAGTCTAATCCATATGAAATGGGCTTCTAATCATCGAAGTAGTCCACTAACGCTCCTATGCACTCTTCACCCAAACACAACTTCCAACCTAAAACCTGCCGCAGGAAAAGAAATGCGGCTGAGCTTAAAAAGCCCAGTGAACAGATATATATAACAAAGCAAATGGATAAACGAAACGTATATAAGTATGAGAAACAGGACATCATAAACTTCTGCTGAAAGGAATATCATCTGTCAAATGCATAAGAGATCAACAATCAACTGAACCAATATCATAAGTCAAAGAGGAACGAAGCATCATAGAGCTATCAACGTAAGCATAATCTTAAGAGAATAATGAGCACGTATGAACAAAGGCATGTCTACCAGAGTCACTCGAATAGACACATAGAATTATAGGAAAGCCACGAGCCGACCTACCCGAGACACTCGAATAGGTCTCATACATACATACATACATAATCCATAACCACATATCAAAGGATACGGAGAGGGGAGACCTCTCGGTACCACATGGAGGAGCGACCTCCCAAACGTGAAGGAGTATAGAGCACGTACCCGGTTCACCATACATATAACCATATCATAACCATACATAAACATAAGTGCTAGGATGCATCCATACGCCCCCCATACATACATACATAAACATATATGCACCCTGCTCGCAGGACAGGTATACACATATCATAAATGGCCAGGAGATCTCATAATCATAATCATATCATACAAAGTGGGGACGCCGTGGATCAATCACACCTCCACAGAAAGTGTCATGCCATCGGTGCCTCGATGACACGCCCATGGTACCTCCATGAGTAGTCAGAAAACTCGGGCATGAGAAGGAACGAAGCATACATATCATAGCATAGTCATCATATCATATCCAATTCCAAGTATCATATCAAAGATCATATCAACGAAGCATATCAAACGAATCAAATCATATGATCATATCAACGAAGCATATCAAAGCAAATGAATCAAGTCAAGGATCGAATAGTCATGAGAAATCCCGACTGAGAAGAGATAGAATATCTGTACTAATAACGAAGGATGTTTAAAAGGAGAGACTGAATATCCGTACCTTAGCACGTATGAAAGGAAAGCAAGAGAATGAATGAACACAAGGAAACAACGTCGCGCCTCTTCAAATGATCTACACGAAATAGGGATCACTTAATACTTATATGTTCATTTCATAAGTTACAAATGGTTTTTAGTGATTTATACTTATAGTTATACTCGTAACTTATTTTAGGTTTATTTTACAAATCTGGGTCAGTTTCTCACGATTTCTAAGACACATCAAATGAACTCCATAGACTCTTCCAATTTTTCCTGAGGTTCCCACATGAGTTAAGTAGTTACTCAAATGTTTGCAGATTTTATTAATAAGTGTAAGTACCTTTTAAAAATTCTTCTTTCTAGACCTGCCCAAAAATATAACTGCACAGACACCCAGAAAGTTTGCCTTTAACTAACCCATTTAGTCACTTCAGAAAAATCCACCAAAATTCCAGGAAGTCACAAATATCCCAAATATTACCCCTGTCAAATTATAGCTCTTAAATCCATGTGGTTTGAAAATGAAAAATCAAAAACACCAACTGATTTTCAGACATCCAACATACAGATTTGACACTTGAACTCCCAAAAATCAAAAGACGACTTTCCCGACCTCTAATGACTCCAAAACTTAATATTCAGGTAGTACACATCATGAACTTAGTTTTAGATTCCAGAATTAGTCAAAAACACGTGGTTATCATAAATTTAGACCTCTACGAACCCGACCCTAAATCTGGACAGATTATGCAGTGAGACAGAACAAATTCAATCATTTATCCCTTCTAAATCCGATTATATACATATTAAAGACTCAACTCGACACATAACGAGGCAAGCAAAAACATGAATTCACTAACCAAGACTAAACTTCAATATAGATAGCACACGTATGTTTATGTGTCGACCTTTATTGAATATATTTAACACTTCTTTCAACCCATTTAATACCAGGTTCTATGTTACTTTCGTACCATGACACAACATAAACTTCAAGAACAATTGAGCATGGTCAATCTCTACTTCACATACCAAGACCCTTATCCTGATTAGTTAGTATATGTACATGTCTATTCCACATGCATGATCTAATCCAAGTTTTATACATCATAACATATTTTAACCCTTTTTTCCATTTGACCACCAAACTTGATGGGACACATACTCCCATTAAACGAGACAAACCTCCACAATATTTACTCCATGTCAGGTCTGATTACTCACAAGTTGCACATTTACACGCATGATTCGACCTATACTAACTCACACACGTATAAGATCAAACGCGAGACACAAGCATCACTAAGCAACTCCATGCATAACCTTTTACTCCGACACACACTCATACGAACAAGCATGCGCCTAGGTTTTTAATACAAATATAAAGTCTCACTATTGTTCGTTTTAGGGTTACATCTAGGTCGACAAAGGGCTGGAATTTAAGACACCAACCAGACCACAAATACTCGACACAACACAGGTCACACACACGACACAATTCAGTCTCATAGACGTTTATATATTCATGGTTCCATGCGACACACATTTACTCATATAGTTATGTTTTAGAGATCAAAACTAGTGTTTAAAGACGAGATTTAAGATGTGCACAACAGCAGATTCGAAAAGCAAAACAGAACAAGGTCCACAATGTATAGGTTTCATAACTCATGATTTCATGTGACATGAATTCATCCGTATTATCATTTTTAATGACACAATAGATTAGGTTGACATGTCTTATACGCATACATACTTCATATGTCGAATCACTAAAACATAAACTGATTATAGGAGTACCTTGGTCCTTTGGTCAGATCTTTGGGACGAAACAAATACAAGACCTCAAGAACCAGAAAGCAGAAACCTATTCGAACCAAACCCCACTACTCGCGATTACACCCAAGCTGTAACCCCACAAACCGATCACCCACCTTAGTTTGAACACTAACTCGATCACCAAGCTGCTACTCCTCGTCTTTTGTTTCTTTGTAGATAGAGAGGAATGTTTTTCTGGAACTAGTTTGTTTCGGTATTGAGATGTTGTGATGAGATAAAGAGAATGTTATACACGAATGATATGGGGTGAAAGCTGTCAAGCATGTGGTGTTATAGAAGGAATGACGTGTAAGTATTTTAGGAAAAGATGGATTTTACCTATCTTATAAATAAATTGTGAATAATTGGTTCTTATCCTTTGTGTAGTATTTATCCAAAAAGGTAGGATCGTGTATTGAGATCGTATATCTACCGAGGTAAAGAAACATGTGATGAGCACATATAAAAGAGAGTGTGTCGTTTGTAATATAAGGTTAGGATAAAGATTTTAATAAACATATGGTATTTATATAATTTAATTAACTAAGGATATAGTCCAAACCATTAATATAATGTTAACGAAATTTTTAGGGCGTTATAGCCGGTGACTTGTAAACTTTAGAACTTGGCTTATATACTATTCGAGACCACCATAATGAGTATTATTGATATAATTGGAGTGACTTGTCTAATTTAGTAAATTTCTAGGATTACAGCCAAATAGCCTATATATGTTTTGTGATATTAACTAACTACATGGGTTAGTTAATCCCGGTATAAACTGTAACAATTCGCATTTTCGGGTTACTATTCACTTTTACTATTCACTCTCGATACCCGCACCACCTTTTGACTAATACATTTTAAATGACCTTGCCTAATCATATACCTAGTCATCAACTAGATATTATTTAGATAATATCTTACAAAATATCTCATTAAGAGAAGTCAAGTTGAAATTCTCTTCTTAAAATATCTTAACTAGATATTAAACAGTTCCGGTTTTAGGTTTTTAAGACTTTAAGCATCCCGATAGAACCTATCACTCATTTAATATGCTAATATAGAGTATATTGATAAGTTTTAACATATTTATAAGTTTCATATTTTTAGGATACCCAGTTTGAAGTTTCGTGACTTTACGACTTACAGTTAGCGATTAACGGGACCAAAACTCACTACGTAACTTATATAAGGCAAAGATTCATCCACCTAGTCCCTTCCCCTTGTATATGAACGTGTATACCATGGCCTTGGTGGCTTGGTGAGAGCCATGGAACCATTAAGCACTCATGTGTTACATTAGGAGCCTTAAAAAGACTTATGGCCTAAAAACTTCCAAGTATGCATCATGTGTTTCATTTTAGACCATACCTTAGTGTAAACTAAGCTCCTCAAGGTCTTATAAATACCCCTTCTCCTCTTGAAGTCGTTCACAACACAAAACAAACACAAACACTCTTATTTTGGTTTCAATCTTCAAGTTATACTACAAAGTTAAAGCCTAGTTATTCTCTACACAGATCTAGTGTTGTTTTGATCATTCCATGGTTGAATTAGGAGCTACACAAGGGTTCTAGGGCAGAATTCATAAGGCTTTTACAAGGGTTATATCAAGGCTAGCAAATGTTTGCAAGAGTTGTGTTGAAGGATTGGAAGCTAGGGTTTTCGATTGAAGAATTTAGTTCTTGTCCTAGTTCATGTATCCCTTTTCATTAAGGCCAAAAGTTGTAAGAAAACCTAGCTCACTCTCAGGATCAATATCATTTACATGTTTAATATATGCTATATATTTCTAGCTATATTGGAATCATGATGTACAAATCCCTAATACAAGTCTAAATTTCTATATCATCTTATGTTATCATTTATAAAACAAACAAGTAAACTAGTAATTCATGCTATGAAAAACGACTAGTAATGTATAATTATAAACTTGGCAAAGCTGATATAATGATAGAAGATCTTATAAGAAAAACGTAGCAATTTGAATCATCCGAAACGGATAGACGAGTCAAAAGTTATAATAAAAAGAAGTTAGTGAAACTTAGAACCTAGAATCTGTCAAAAAGCTTACTGCCCAGATCTGGAAAATTTTAGAGGCACTTCTGGTCCGATTCATCAAAAACTTAAAGCACGAAAGTTGTCCGGAATGATGTTTTGCGTCTACCGCGAGGAAACTCGGCCTGGAAACGCCAAACAAGAGCAGTTTTCTGCCTCAAATGGTAAGGATAGTTTTCAACGTCAAAATTTGGTTTTCACAATACAAGTAATTAAGAACCATGTAAGCACTTAATTTATATGTCACTAGCCAAACGAATGTTTTTCAATATTGAAAACTACAAAACTAGGGAGCTTCATGTGAGGGGTTCATTTAGGTAAACAGATCGACGAGTTGTTGGATTGACGATTTAAGGTGTCCTAGCTCCTCGAACATTTACTACATGACCTCTGAATTATAATGGCCCGAACGATAGTACGAGATATATAAACTAAGAATATTTCATAACCCATTTCTATAAAATGACATACACAAAACTACCAAGTACTACATATGATCAATATATGGACATATATAGGCTCATTTATGTTTTCTTAGACATTATTCCAAACCTAAGATGCAACAATTATTCTAGGTTACGCGTAGAGACTTCCCGGCTTATCCATCGATTTTGTTATACGTTGTGATATCATTAGTTCAAGGTGAGTTTCATAGCTCCTACTTTTATACGTTTTGAAATACTTTTGGGGGAGATTCATGCTCAATTATTTTCATTTACTTTCACAAGTACTCTAAACTTTTATGGATTACCGTGAGTCATAGCCCCACTTTTACTCATTTTAATACTTGTTTTACAAACTCTTTGGGGGAGATACATGCTCGCTACTTGAAATAACTTATATGTTGAATCATGTTTCTAATTTCTTTATGTCATGATGCATTGTTTTCATGTTGGGAAGAATGCGCGTTCTGAATTCAATATATGAACCCTACTGTGTGACTAATGCTATGTGACTATTATTGCCTGATTGTTAGTGGTTAGGATGCATGTACAATTATCTTTGGGAAGTGGCTCCCAGTTGNCCGTTTCTATAAAATGGCATACACAAAACTACCAAGTACTACATATGATCAATATATGGACATATATAGGCTCATTTATGTTTTCTTAGACATTATTCCAAACCTAAGATGCAACAATTATTCTAGGTTACGCGTAGAGACTTCCCGGCTTATCCATCAATTTTGTTATACGTTGTGATATCATTAGTTCAAGGTGAGTTTCATAGCTCCTACTTTTATACGTTTTGAAATACTTTTGGGGGAGATTCATGCTCAATTATTTTCATTTACTTTCACAAGTACTCTAAACTTTTATGGATTACCGTGAGTCATAGCCCCACTTTTACTCATTTTAATACTTGTTTTACAAACTCTTTGGGGGAGATACATGCTCGCTACTTGAAATAACTTATATGTTGAATCATGTTTCTAATTTCTTTATGTCATGATGCATTGTTTTCATGTTGGGAAGAATGCGCGTTCTGAATTCAATATATGAGCCCTACTGTGTGACTAATGCTATGTGACTATTATTGCCTGATTGCTAGTGGTTAGGATGCATGTACAATTATCTTTGGGAAGTGGCTCCCAGTTGTCTTTGGGAAGTGGCTCCCAGTTGTCTTTGGCTCCCAATTATCTTTGGGAAGTGGCTCCCAGTATTTGTGGTTTGTGCATAAGGCTCAACCGTGTGACTTGTTTAAGTGTTTGTATATGCACATATGTCTTGAATCATGCTATATGTTAGTAGTGGAATGTAAACACACAGGTTGCAAGTTTTGTATGGGAGGGATTTGCAACTGAGTGGATTTACAATGCCTTTGCTATGTGAACATTTTTCTAAAGGCTTTTTAACTTATTTAAAACAAACACTATGAACTCACCAACCATTGTGTTGACACTTTAGCATGTTTATCACAGGTTAGTAAGGCGATAGCTAGTGCATGGAACATAGAGTCAAGCTGCATATTCTGAAGACTTACGCTTTTATCATTTACCATTAGAAACATTTTGTTTACATTTATGTATCATACTTTGGGATCTCAAGTTTGTAACTCTGATTTTATTAATCGAATGGTAACTTTTCAAAACGTCTCATTTAGAGGTCGTTTTCTATAACTTGTACTTTGTATTATAAAGTAGCACACCGGTGACACAATCTTCCCATGTGGTATTTTGGGGGTGTTACATAAACTCTTTTGTTTACTCTCATCTTTAGAGTAAGATACCCTTTAGAAAAACCTTAGAGCCATTCCTTTCGTTTCTTACACCTATGTTAAATTGTTTCGTTACACCTTTACACCTTAGCCTGCCCTGTTGATTAAAGTCCGTGGTTAGTTGCTTTAGGCAAAGTTTGTTTCCTTGCGTTACCTGAGTTCGTATGCATAATTCATTATCTTTGATTAGGTCGGGAAATTTCACAATTCAATTGGAGTGAAAGTATATATTGTATATTTTTTTAGTTTTTGTTTTTCATGTGTTTACTACTTTCACTATTACCTTTATATCTGAAGTTTTGAAAAGTAAAGAAAAATTATCCGGAAGTATTGTGATAGTAAAGTTGTGAAATTTTACACCATTTATGTTAAAGTTTAAAAAAATCAGAAAAAATGAGAAAAGAAAAGGAAATAAGAAAGTTGGAAGTTTGTTAAACCAACGATTGTAAAGTTTTGTATTAAGTAGATGATATCGCCACTATTTGTTGTTGTACTATATATATGGATTGAATGGGAGTTGGCCATTATAGGAACACCAACTAAGGTTTGTTCTTTGATTAAGATATTTTTGAGTTTAATTCTTGTTCACCTAAAGCGTGAGTTACAAGAGTCAAAAACGTGAGTTATTCAATGATATGAGTCTTATTCATGGGATGGTTGGGAAGTGATTAACCACACATTAGGACTTTATCTATTTGTTTTGTTTATTTTTATTTTACACCAATTTCTATCCCAACTATTATCCATATCCAACCGTATTATTTTATTCGTTGTTAGCTTTCTAGCATCCGAATATAACAATGGCTAAGTAAGAATGTTAATTGTATGAATAAGGTAGTGACCATCCTAGTATTAGATTAATCGACTAACGCGCCAGCGATCTGGCGTGTAACTTGGTGACCATCCGTTATGCGAATAACACACCAGCGATCTAAGAAGCATAGTAGTGACCATCCGTTAGTTGAGGCGTCAAGGACTCGCGCTAGCGATCTACTAAGTATATGCAGGAGACGTTTGAACAAAGCTAGGTTTAACCCCTAAGCCTTATAAACCCTTTTTACCGCTTTAGACTTGTCACTCCTTAGCTTTAGTGGGGGAGATGTGTATGTTTGTTAAGCCTATGATAGAATATTCGTCACGACCGAGCAATTAAACGATTTAGATTTGTTTTGATATTGAAAAATTTAATTTTGTTTATACTTCGTTAAGTGTTTGGTTGTGCAATTATGATAAAACGAATAAATGCTTAATTGTTAAAAATACATCCTAATATCTTTTAGGATACAATTTCATAAATTTAATCTAAGGTTTACTTGGGGACAAGTAAAGTTCAATTGGGAGTTGTATCCTAAATTTAATCTAAGGTTTACTTGGGGACAAGTAAAGTTCAAGTGGGAGGATATTTGATAACATCAAATAAGTATATTATATTGTCATCATTTATCCTATTTATTTGACTTGTTTTATTATATTATCTATGAGAATTGGTACTTAATCATTTAATTTAGTAATTCTCAGGTAAAAACAAGCATTTGGCGAAACTTAGTGATTTTGAACGAATTATGAAGCAAATTGATCAAGATGGAAAAAGTCTACTGAAATCAAGGAGATGCGCCGTATCATTCAAGACAGATACGCCGTATCATTATACTTGGATGAATTCGAAGACTATTGCCTGACTTTGAAGAATGCGCCGCATCTGATTTTATCATGCGCCGCATATGAAACTTTGGTCAACGAAGAATAACCAACTTGTTCTACTCCAGATACGCCGCAATTCATTCTCAACATACGGCGTATCACTATCCAGACTTCACCAAAGACAATCCAAGACACTAAAGGACATGAGCCGCATAAAGATTTGATGAGGCGAAAAGTGTTATGCTTTTAGGGGGTCATTTAAGCCCTAATCCGTAATTATTTGATCAAATATTGCCTTAAATCGTTCCTTTTTGTCATTTTAGGTACTTTGGAGAAGAAATCTGGAAAAGGAAGCATTTTGGACATTTTTGGAGCATAAAAGTGAAGAGAACGACAAAGTCTCAAAATATACTGAAAATAGTACCTGACGGCGTCACGTTCTATGAGGTGACGGCGTCATGTGTTGACAAAGAGGTGGATATGAAGTTTACACCAGACGCGCCAAAAAGTTTTTGTGATTTAAAACGTGACGGCGTCACGCTTTGTGACGCCTAGGCTGTCACGTTATAAGTTCAAGGGAGACGGCCCAGAAAGATTTAAAGGGTGAAGGCGTCAGAAGTGGATCTGAGCAATCCTAAAGTTGTTTTGGCGGCGAGGTGACGGCGTCAGGGGCTACAACGTGACGCTATCAAGATGTAAAATCTATATATAGTTTTCTAATTTTCATTCATTAAGGAGAGAACTTTTGGGAGAACTTAGGGATAAACCCTAGCTCGAGTTTTACAGTATTTTTAAGGGTTTTTCACCCTTGTTTCATCCATGCTTAATTAAAGATAAGTCTCCCATTAATCAATCAATATGTCTATGTGTTGTTTGATTTTATCTTATGCTTGTCTTTACATTAACATGCTAGGCTAGGTTTTTCTTGTGTTTGCTTAGATGTAATGAAACCTAGCTATTGATTATTGGTTGGTTATTAATTGTTGTGGATGAGTGATTTCAATGTTAGGCTTAAGAAAACTGGCTAACTTCCAATTGGTAACTTGCTTGAATGTCTTAGGAAACATGAATCGGATGTGTACTACGATTTAATTGGTTGTGTTTAATGCATAAGTGACTATTAATGAGGCCATGTTTAGGATACTAAAAGTGTGCCATAGGAAGAGGTAGGAGCTTATAGAGTTGAGGAAGGACGTACATGCCCCCCACGAATGGTATTAAGGAATACAACCCGTCATCCACGCAATTGTAACAAACTAATCAACCGGTAAAAGATAGCTAGGGAGTAGTGAAACCTAAGTAAACACGTTTTTCTCCATATTAGTTTTTCTCACATTTATTTTATTGTCATTTTATTTTCATTGCATTAGTAGTTATATGGGTTAGTTGACTAGCAACTAATTCCGCCCACTCTTTCAAAACCGATTACTTGCTTTCATAAAAAATAAAAGTACAAAAAGAATCATCCCTCACCCTTAGACCTAACTAGAGTAGTTTTCAATCCTAACGAACACTATTCCCCAAGTAGAACGATCAATCCCCCGGTACTTGCCACTACACTATACTACATCGGTCAGGTACACTGCCTGGTGGGGATTGCAATCTTCTCGAGATCCCTTGAGAAGTAAATCCTTTTGCGTAGACTGCAATCCACGCATCAAGTTTTTGGCGCCGCTGCTGGGGAATAGTTATTGCTTAGGTTGAATTCTATTTTTATTTAGGTCTACTCATTAGATTCCTTTCTAGTGAGATTTTTATTTTATAGATTTTCTTTAGTCTATCTTTTTCTTTGTTCCCTTTGCTCGTAACCATTACCATCCGCCATCATGGAAGGTGGTAATATCCTTGATCCCATCAACCCACCACAACAAAACCCACCACAACCAAACCAACCTCCTAGATCCCGCACTTTAGGAGAGTACTCCCGTCCTAGCCACCAAGGCTATCGAAACACCATTGAGCTCACTCAAAGAGCCAATGTATCTCCCTTGCGATCCGACACCATCCGGTTGGTGCAAAGCAGATCTGCATTCCATGGACTTCGTTCCGAAGATCCAAATCAACATCTCAAGGACTTTCTTAAAATCGTAGATTCCATTGACCTTGATGTTAACACTCGAGAGACGACCCGATTGCGTCTCTTCCAATTCTCTCTGCGCGACCAAGCTAGTCAATGGCTAGAGCGTCTACCCGCAGGATCCATCACCTCTTGGGATGATCTCACCACTCGTTTCCTTGCTCAATTTTTCCCACCAGGAAGAACTACCAAGCTAAGGAATGATATTTTGATGTTCTAACAACGTCAAGGCGAAACCCTCTACGAGGCATGGACTCAATTCAAGGACTTACTCCAAAAAGTCCCTCACCATGGCATAGATCTTTGGCTACAAGTCCAAATCTTCTATGACCATATCAGTCCCTCCACGAAGCAAACCATTGAACAAGCTGCCGGTGGTAAGCTATGTGATCTAAGTGCAGAACAATCATGGGAACTCATAGAAGATCTTGCTCTCTATGACAACGAAAGTTGGAATGATCCCCGTGATTTGAACAAAACGGTCAAGGCAATATCTTTGCCTTCGAATAATTCAAGAGCTCCAGACCGTAGGATCATGAAACTTGAGGACCAAGTCAAGTTTCTCATGAAATCCTACGAAGCTCCTAAATCTTCAAGCCAAGTGAACAAAATCACTTCTTCATGAAAATTGTGTAATGGTCCTCACAACACTCATAACTGCATGGAACTCTCCAAAGAAGCTTTTAGAGAATTCGCACCCTCGCGTATCAACAAAACGGGGGAGAAGTGGCCTATTATCAATCATTAATCTAGAGGGTTTAACGAGGTTTATGAGGCATGGAAGGATAAACCCAATTTCAGTTGGAACCGAACCTGAAGTGTATCATTCAATGACTCTCCCCCACTCACATGGTCTGAACATTACCCTCCTATAAACACACCCGAACAATGCCATGAGGAAGCACTGCGAAAATTTATTCTCTCTCAGGAAACACGGCTCGCCAAACTCGAGAATCAATTCAGACAACAGCAAGCTGACATGAATAACAAGTTTGGTAACTTGTTGAATGTTTTAAATGATCACATTGCTAGTAAACCAACACGAGCTGAAGAGGTCAAGTCCGTTACCATCATTAACCAATCGCCTTCACTTGTGAAAATTAAGAGCCCTAGTAAACTCTTCAAACATATGTCACCAAATAAAAAAGAAACTGTGGATCCCTCTGCCTCCTCTAGGCCAACCCACCTCATGAATACCATTACCATGATACCTATTCCTAAAACCGACACGAACCAACAACAAACTAGGAATAGGGATGATGAGGTTGTAGGTAACGTTCTCAAGGAGGACCACAGCGTAACCG
Source organism: Artemisia annua (assembly GCA_014162995.1). Classification (NCBI taxonomy): domain Eukaryota; kingdom Viridiplantae; phylum Streptophyta; class Magnoliopsida; order Asterales; family Asteraceae; genus Artemisia; species Artemisia annua. The sequence continues at coordinate 2,150 of LBNU01031278.1, read as the reverse complement.
GAAAAACCTTTGGACTTACCCGAGAACTCATCCAAAAAAGGGTCAAATGATGGGAAGGCTTGCAAGAAGTCCCTAAGGAGCCTCAAGAATCCCTAGGATTACTAGATAGCTCCCATGTGGAGGAACTTGAGAAAGGTATGATGAGACTCTCCATTGGGTTCAGAAATAGGATAGAGGAGGGTGACTCCAACGTTTTTAAGATCTCTTGCACCACTAGGAAAAAGCTTATAACCGATGCCTATGTGGACCCCGACTCTCCGATGAATGCAATATCCCTCTTTCTGTACAACGAAGCCTTCACTAAGCAGGTCACATATAAGGGATTCAATTTGGTTGGGATGATCAAAAGAGTACCAATAAAGATTGGAAAATTCATCTATGACATTGACCTCACCGTAATTAATGACATGAACTCAATCATTAGCCCGACGTTAACTAACCTGGTCTTAGGAAAACCATTCATAAAAGCAACGGGAGTGATACTAGATGAGAGTGATAATAGCGCATTATTTACCGATGGTGTCCAAATCACTTATGTTAATTCGTAACTCCCCAAGTGCGAAATACAAAGTACACTTAGTAGTCACAAGAAAATCTCTACCAAAGATAACCTCCGGTTCATCGGCATTAGTGTATTCCAAAACCACAAAATCAAATTTGAAAATGTGACCATGAATGTTCACT
>LBNU01031277.1:83684-100416 GCA_014162995.1 Artemisia annua | reverse complement strand
AAAATATTTATTCAGTAAAGGCCATTATAAATAAAACTTTAGTAGGCTTTCATATAAAATCATTTCGAGTATTTATAAATTTTAAATAGGCGGTATAAGTACTGATGGAGTTTGTATAGTTTTAGAATTCGTTTATAAAATACGTTTAGGTAGTTTGCAATTTGATCGCATCATGTATTTATATAAAGAAAAGCTGTGTTGTATGTTTTTATAATCTATTTTATATTGTGACGATTGTTATCGAACAAGTAATACGAGTCGTGGTACGGCACGCATACGAATTATCGAGCACGACACGGGTTTTGTCAGGTTTCTAATGGACGTGTAATGAATTTCAGATTTTAAGTTTATAATGGAGTATAAAACCAACTGTTATTAAACGTTTTTTTTTTTTTTTTTTTTTTTTTTTTTTTAAATAATTTTGGGTATAATTGTTTAAGTAAAGTGTAGTATTTAAATAAAAAGGGTAAGGAGTTAGATAAAAAGTGAGGCGCGGAACTGCTCTTGATTTCGTAATGCTCGAGGGGGATTAAACGAACCCCGTGTTTTATTGAGTCTCGGTATTTGATTATTAGACTTATGCCATACTATCATGGTGTCGGTACGCGTGCGGTTTTAGTAAAATTGGAATATGAGTTCGACACATTGTTTGTTTGATAATGTTCGTCATTGCTCTACAGTTTAAATGAAAGCAAAAGTAAAATGTGAGAATGATAGAAAATATCGAATATAGCATTCATGATCAATTTTTCGGGCTTACCGGAAGTTAATAACTTGGAAAATTATGGGTTCTTACAGTACCTACCCCTAATTCTGAATTCCGTCCCGGAATTTTTATTCTGTGGTAGTTGTCGGAGTTGTCTCGGTGAAAAGATGTGGATATTTGGCACGAATTCAGTTTTCAGGTTCCCATGTGTACTCTGGCCCTCTATTAGAGTTCCATCGAACCTTGACGATAGGAATGCTGCTTTGTTTTAGTTGTTTCACATCAAGGAAGAATGTCTCAACAACCTTTCATGGCTAGTCAGAGTGGTGATCCATGAATCAAGGGATCTAAGGGCAGAGTTGGATGCCAATGATTAGGAACGTTTGGAAGTTATCATCGGATAATGCTCGCGATCCTAAGTGCTCAACACATTAAGGCAGAACCATGATGTAGATTGACTTGAAATCGTGGTATTAATTGTTAAGTGGGTACTATGTCTAGGGATGTTTGTCTCGTTACAGGTGGAAGCTAAAGATCTTACGGTTAGATACGACCTCTTATCGTCCCAAGGTAAAAGTGATGTTATATCCAAAAATAATAAAGTTATCTAAAATTCCGAAAGAGTAGGCTGTCTCTTGAGTAATTGATTACTTAATTTAACGTGTTTCTACGAGTGTGAGTGTTAGAACCTAAGTTTTCAACGTTTCAGTCAAGTCTCGGTTATTTCATCATTTGTGTTTACAATATGGTGACCTAACAAGTGGTATCAATCGCCAAATAGAGGGTGTAATTTTTGTTTTTGCTCTTAACGACCCAAAAACCACTTTTTTACTCGTTATTTTTGTTAAAATCTTGCTACTTTCTTGTTTGTTTCGTGTTTTTATCACATCTTTTACATCAAAACTTGTGTTACAAACTCAAACAACCAACAAAGTTTCAAATTTTTTACAAAAATTTTGATTCGTACAATTTGTACCATTTTTCGAAATTTTTCAAATTGTTGAAAAGTGGTTCAAGTTTGCAACTTTCTTTAAGATTTCATCATTTTAAAGCTAGTTGTACAAGAATCTTGGAATAAAAACGTGTTTTTGGATTGCTTTTATCAAAAACAAAAAACTGCCAAAACTTGTACCTTTTCGAGAAAGTTAAACCCTAACTTTCGAGATCTTTTGTGACTGCTCCTTAAGTGTTTTCGTTGGTTACTCAGTGCTTTTCTCTCTTGTATAAGAAAGAAAACACTTCGACTTGTTGGATATTTTCGATATTGTATAATCTCGAAAATTTGTGGAATTTTTTTCGAAAATTTTGAACTTTCGAGATCTTTTCTGGCTTATCGAAATCTTTTGATTTTCGAGATCCTTGGAAAACTTTCGAAATCCTTTCATAATTTTCGAGAACTTTACTAATTCCTGCTACAGTAAAATTTCTCGAAACTTTGTTAAAATTTTCTCGATAAATCTGTTTTTCGAGAAATTTTGAACTTTTTTCGAAATCTTTTGCTTTTTTCGAAATCTTTGGTACTTTGACTGTTTTTCGAGATATTCAACATTTTAAGCTTTGGAAACATACTTGGGATAGTTTTCGAGAATTGGCATAACACTTATACCTTCTACAAGATCCATTTTCACACAAGTATTTCATCATGTCTCAACCACCGTACTACAACTTTCATCATCAGCAACCCTATCATCAAACACAATTGTTTCGTCAACAACAACAACAATTTCAACAACAACAACCTCAACAATCATATCCATATAATCAAATGGTCCCTCAACAACATGTCATGATGCATCAACATCAACAACTGCCTCAACCTCCACCATTTCCAATGCAACAAATCACTCAACCGTCGAAACAAACTCATTGGTTTGACCAAATGTGTGAAGTAATCACTACTCAACAATCAAGACATGAAGCAGGTTCACTTGACACACCACCCATGCTCACACCCGGTAATTATGTTCAGTGGTCAAGTCGATTCCTAAGATTTCTTGAACTCAAGAAACCACATGGCAAATACATGAGACAAGTTATCAATGAAGGCCCATTTGTAACACCGACTACCCATGTCCCTGGTGATCCTAATGCTAATCCACCCGTACCGGAATCATACAGACCCTATACTGATGCTCAACTTACTGCTGAACAACTACTTCACAAAGAAGCTGATGAATATGCCATGATCTACATTCTTCAAGGCATACCTAATCCAATCTTTCGCAGTGTTGATGCTCAGAAAACTGCTAAGGCAATGTGGGAACATGTTCATCTCCTAATGGAAGGAACTCAGTTGAATCAGGAGGACATGGAGTCAAAACTTTACATGGAATACACACATTTCATGATTGAGCCAATGGAATCACTTGAGTCATACTATCACCGCTTCACTAACATCATTAATGACCTCGATAGACACAACATCATCTTACCAAAGATTGCTGTCAACACGAAGTTCTTAGGATGTCTTGGTCCTGATTGGCAGAAGTATGTGACATTTGTTCGACAAGCCCGAAACCTTCATGAAACACCATATGGTTTGTTGTATGACTATCTGAAACATCATCAACATGAAGTTGACAATGATCGCGCTCTCAGAGGAAACTATTCACAGCCCCCACCTACAAACTCTTTGGCGCTTGTTGCTCAATCACATGTTCCGGCTCCACCATTACAACACAATGTTTATCATCCAGAACAGGCTTATCACAACAATCCATCTCCGTATTCATCTTATGATTCTTCATCGCACCCTCCTGCAAATCAATTTGCATCATATGACAACAATGACACCTTGTCTACACCACTCACTGCTAATGATGACGATGATGATGAGGACTTCAACAGTCTCAACCAAGGAATTGCACTCATTGCTCGGGCTTTCAGCAAATTCTCAAACAAGTCCAACAATCGACTTCGTTCATCTTCAAATACAAGGAATCAAGCTGTCATTCACGATGGTCGCGTTGAGATTCAGAATCGCAACAGTAACAGATTTGGATCGGGTGGTAATATGGGTAACTCTAATTCTGGACAACGGTTTAACAACAATGGAGGATTCAGGAACAATGGTGGTGTCCCTCAGAGAAAGGCAGAGATTGTTGACACAGGGAATACTGAATCAGGGAATACAGTCATCAGATGCTATAACTGCAATGGAATAGGTCACTTGGCAACTGCATGTCCATCACCGAGAACTCAAGGAAGTAAGTATCACAAACAGGCATTACTCCTTGCTCTCAAAGATGAAGCCCGCAGCAACACGAATGCAAATGACAACAGCTTCATGGCTAATGCACATTCTGATGATGACATGGAAGATTTGGAAGCTGCTGTTATGCTGATGGCCAACATGCATGAACTCCACATAAGTGACTCAGGCCCAGTTTATGACACTGATGGTCTTTCTCAGGTAACTGATCTTAACTCATGCCTCATACATGAAATTGCCTCCCCATCTGCATCTGAATCTTACAAGGAACAAGAAGTTCAAAATGATTCATTGTTATCTACACACACGAATACTCAAATGGACACAAAGGTTATATTTGATGATTTTCAAATTAACCCGGTTGTCACATTTGATGATTCGGATACTGAAACTGTCAATGATAACAATGCTCACGTTGAACATTTTGATCCTTCGTCTGGTCCAGATTCAGAAATTCAGTCCCTTCTTATGACTAGTCAATCTCAAAACATTAAATGTCAAGAGCTTAATGCTAGATTGAAAGAGAAAAATGCATCATTAACTAGGGATATTGAGTGCTATAAATTTCAACTGTCAAACGCGGAAAAACTGATTCAACGGGAAAAAGGCTTTGAAGCTGCTTTTCTAAAATCTTCTCGTCACGAAAAAGAGTTAGAACACCAAATTGCTAAAATTATGGAGTCTAAAAATGACTTAGCTTCTGAGCTGGAAAAACAAGCGTTTGAACACAAAAAACAAATTGCACAACTTGAAGCAATAATTTTAAAAACCAAAACGGAGTTGTCAAATTGTCAAGCTGAGTTCACGGAACATAAACAAAAAACAAGAAAGAAAGTTAAGTCATACGTTGATGAGATTGTTGAATTGGAACACAAGCTTAAAGAATTTCAAAATGTTGTGTATAAAACTGGTAATTCAGTGACTACTATTCAAAAGTTTTCAGTAACTCGAACAAACAATGGTCACGGCTTTGCAATTGGAAGTGATTCACCATGTTTTTTACGTGTAGCACTCAATGAGATTCCAAAGTTATATAGTGCAGATCATCTCTTTGACGATACTGTTGTTCGTACTGTTGTATATGATTGTGAAGAGGAATATGAAATTGAAGAAGAGAGTCGATCAAAAATGGAAAATGTGACATACAATAAACCTTTTGATTACTCTAAAATGCCTCCTATTACTGATATTTTCACACCGCAAAAAGAGAAATCTGAACAACCATGGTACATAATCAAACCTCAAGAAGTTACTTCTCATGTAGCTCCTGCTAAACCAGTGGTGCAAATAAATGGTCCTTTACCAAATGATAACAAACTTCAAAATCTTCCTACACGTTGTCGTATACTTAAGTATTTCGACACGTTCATGGATAACATTGAACAATTAGATGAAGCCATTGAACGCAACTCTAAAATAACGGTTTTTACTATTACTACTCCTCATGAGAGAGAAAAACGAGAAGTGTTTCAAAAACAGTTTTTACCAATTGCACGACATTTGCGTCATTGTGCTCGCCACTGGGAACAGGAACTTCAAAAAGAAGTCTCATCTATGATGAATGTGTTTCAAGAAACTGAACAAGCGATTTTAAATCAAAAACGTCAAAATCAATTTTTACAAAAAGATGCTGATCGACTCTTGGAACATGTTCTTAGTGCTGATATAATTTCTGTGATTATGAATTCTCTTTATGAATCTGGTACTTCGATGCTTGTTGATGATCACTGTGATGATGTTGAGTTGTTGTCTAAACAAATTGAGACATTAAAAGATGAAAACGTTAATCTCCGAAAACACAACGATGATGTGCAAAACAAACTTTCAAATGAGATTTCTCAACTCAACAAAAAGCTTGAATGGTGTCAAAACCAAAGTCTTGATTTCGAACTGGAATTACAAAGTCTCAAAACTTCTACAACTTTTCAAAACGAAAACGAGGAACTTAAAAGTAAAATCTCGAGATATGAAAAGGAAATTGCAGAATTGCAAGAAGTTACAGATTTTTGGCAAAAGAGTCGTGATGAATATTTTTATTCTAACCGAAAACTCGACAGTGAAATTCAAGATAAAATGCACATTATCATTGAGTTGAAAGAGAAAATACGTAAGCTTGAAAAAGGAAAATCTGTCAACACTAATGTAATTGCTCCAGGAATGTACTCATTAGACATAACAAATATAGCACAACACACTAAGAAGTCTAATTTGGATCCTTCCACTTCTACAGGAATAGTTGCCACTCATAGCGTTAGCAGATCCAAGCATAAACGAATGAAAAGGAAGAATAGGATTTTGCAACGTAAAAGAGAGACACTAGAAGCCTCTGAAGTAGAAGAACACCCTAGGACTTTGAATAAGACTCATCCTGCACTAGATTTAGATAATGATTTGGCAAATTGTAATCCTAATCTATGTGTAACGAATGATGAACCTTTGAATGTTTTAAAAGTTGATGCTTCATGTGTGTTTTGTCATAAAAGTATGTTATCTGGTGATCATTCTAAATGTGTTGCAAATTCTCTTTTATCTCGTCTTAAGAAACGTACGTTTGGCAGAAAATCTAGGCCCACTAATGCTTCTAAATCTGTGCTAGGACTTATGCCATGTGTAGTTTCTAAGAATGATATAGTGTTAACACGTAAAGAACACAACTTTATCAATCTAAATCATGTATAATATGTAGAAAAGAGATGAGAAAGATGGTGACTTGATGTATAATATGAGGCGTATAAATGAAAGACTATATTGAAAGAAACACACACATAAAACACACACAAGCACACACCTCAAATGAGAGTTTGAGGTGTATTTATAGTACAATTCGTGGATGCCCTAAAGGCTTTGATGGGCTTGGGCTTGGACTTGGTTTTATACTTAAGTCTTAACTTATAACATATTAGCTTAACTAGTCCAAGGCCCAATGACTAATTCTACCTACACGACACACTATATTACATATGAGACCGACCATCACTTTTTCTATAAAATTTAAATGCTAACATATAGTCAACCCAGTAGTTGCGAACAATACCTCTAGGATCATGCCAACTGTCACTGAATTTGATTTAAAGAAGGCTAAATCTAGTTGGAATTGGCAACGTTGGTTACAAAGGACACATAGCTTTAAATGGATTCCTAAAATTGTTAACATGTGTGCTTCTAACCCAATGGAACCCACAACTTCTTCGGGTTCCACCCTTACCATTGTACCATCATCGTCTCTTTCTTGTGATGCAGGTGGTGCAAATTGTTCTCTGGATTGTTGATAGCGGATGCTCCCGACACATGACAGGCAATCTCAAACTGTTAAAAAACTTTGTCTCAAAGTTCATTGGTACTGTCAGATTCGGGAATGATCATTTCGCTGCAATTATGGGCTATGGGGACTATGTCAGTGGGAATATCGAAATTAGTCGTGTTTATTATGTTGAAGGCCTTGGTCACAATCTATTTTCAGTTGGTCAATTTTGTGATGGTGATCTGGAAGTTGCATTCAGGGAGAAAACATGCTTTGTTCGTGATCTACAAGGAAATGATCTCATGTCCGGCACACGTGGAAACAGTCTTTATACAATTTCAATGTCCGACATGACCGCTTCCTCTCCCATTTGTCTACTTTCAAAGGCTGAATCGACAAAATCCTGGTTATGGCACCAACGCATGTCACATCTCAACTTCCGAACTATGACTGATCTTGCTCGCCATAAACTAGTTGACGGTCTTCCAAGGTTCCGATATGCAAAAGATCACCTATGTCCCGCTTGTGAACAAGGAAAGAGCAAACGTGCACACCTCACCACCAAACCAGAACCGAGCACTGATCATGTTCTTCAACTTCTTCATATGGATTTATGTGGACCAATGCGAGTACAAACGATTAATGGGAAACGATACATACTTGTGATAGTCGATGACTTCTCCAAATGGACTTGGGTCTACTTTCTTCGAAGCAAAGATCAAGCTCCATCAATGATAATCACCTTTCTCACGAAAATTCAGGTTCAACTTCGCAACACAGTAAGAATTGTAAGAACAGATAATGGAACTGAATTCAAGAATCAAACTCTTCGTGCATACTTTGAGAAAGTTGGAATTGAACATCAAACATCAATTGCACGGACTCCCGAACAAAATGGAGTGGTCGAAAGACGCAACAGGACGTTAGTGGAAGCCGCACGAACGATGCTCATTAATGCTCAATTACCAGATTATCTTTGGGCAGAAGCCGTCTCTACCGCATGTTACACCCAAAATCGTTGTATGATCAATAAACGTCACAAAGTCACACCGTATGAAATTGTTCACAAACGAAAGCCCAACATACAACACTTTCATGTATTTGGATCTCTTTGTTATCCGAATAATGATCGTGATGATCTTGGAAAGCTTAAGGCAAAGGCTGACGTCGGTATCTTCATTGGATATTGTGAAAACTCCAAAGGTTTTAGAATCTACAACCGTCGTACTAGAGAGATTCAGGAGACTATCCATGCTAATTTCGATGAGCTCACAGAAATGGCTTCTGAGCAAAACAGCTTAGGACCCGCAACCAACCGTCTAAACTTTCCAGATTCTTCAGCTGAACCGTTGTCACTAACTCGTCGAGAATTGGAAACATTGTTTTCTCCTTTGTTCGATGATTCATTTGAGACACGTGCACCAGATGTATCCACTAGTTCCGCTGCTCAACCTGATAATATTCAAGTACCTGATACAACGGTTACTACAACTACAATAGTAACACCCGATGCACCCCCGACTGAATCACCAACAATAGAAGAACAAACCGCTTCCAACACCGACAACCCAACTGAAGATCTGAACCAACAACAAGTACCCGAACCTGCAAATTATGATCCAAATGCGTTCTTCAATCCGTTTGCTCCGACTCCGAACCTTTCTGATATTGCTGAGTCGTCAACACGCAACTTGGAACCAACTAATATGCAGCAGTTTCATAACCCTCACCCTTCAACACATCATTGGACTCGTGACCATCCAATTGTCAACATTATTGGTCATCCAACAGCTCCAGTTATGACTAGACAAAAACTTCACTCCGATGCCGAACATTGCATTTATGCTCTAACAGTTAGTCATGAAGAACCGAAAAATATTAAAGAAGCTCTCACTTACGACAACTGGATTGAATCAATGCAAGAGGAATTCAACCAATTCAAACGTCTTGAAGTTTGGGAATTAGTTGAACGACCGGATGGATTTTATGTCATTGGGCTAAAATGGATTTGGAAAAACAAGTTGGACGCAGAAGGCAATGTTATTCGTAACAAATCACGTTTGGTAGCTAAAGGATATACTCAAGAGGAAGGAATTGACTTTGAGGAATCTTTTGCACCAGTGGCTAGACTCGAAGCTGTTCGAATATTTTTAGCATACGCTGCTCACAAAAACATGGTCGTTTATCAAATGGATGTGAAAACTGCATTTCTGAACGGTCAACTACGTGAGGAGGTATACGTTAGTCAGCCAGAGGGATTTGTCGACCCAGAGCACCCAAATCATGTCTACCGACTTAAGAAGGCTCTCTATGGTCTCAAACAAGCCCCCAGGGCGTGGTATGATAAACTTACTGCTTTCTTGCTTGCTAATTCTTTTACTAAAGGTTTACTAGATCCAACTTTGTTTATTCAAAAACACGGGGAAGATGTTTTAATTGTGCAAATATATGTCGATGACATTATTTTTGGCTCTACAAACAAAAAGTACTCAAACGCTTTTGCCAGATTAATGAAACAAAATTTTGAAATGTCAATGATGGGTGAACTTACGTTCTTTTTGGGACTACAAGTTCATCAGTCTCCCCGTGGAATTTTCCTAAATCAGTCCAAATACGCTCTTGAGATAATTAAGAAACATGGAATGACCAGTTGTGATACTTACAATACTCCTATGGCTAACACAACTAAGTTAGATGCGGATCCAAATGGGAAACCAGTTGACCCCACAAAGTACCGAAGTATTATTGGGTCACTGATGTATCTCACCGCTAGTAGACCGGATATTGTATTTGCTGTATTTATGTGCTCTCGCTATCAGTCCAGTCCAACTGAACGTCACCTCAATGAGGCTAAGAGAATCCTTCGATACGTAAAGGGAACCATTAATTTGGGGATCTGGTATCCGAAGGATTCCGGTTTTGAACTAATAGCTTTTTCAGACGCTGATCATGCAGGGTGTATGGATACACGCAAAAGTACTTCTGGTGGTTTGCAGTTTCTAGGAGATAAACTCGTGTCTTGGCAATCAAAGAAGCAGGATTGCACATCACTATCGTCAACAGAAGCTGAATATGTTGCCATGTCTGCCTGCTGTGCACAAGTCATTTGGATGCGTACACAACTAATGGACTACGGTTACTTATTCAACAAGATTCCGATGTACTGTGACTCGAAAAGTGCGATAGCGATCTCGTGCAACACGGTTCTGCATTCTAAGTCTAAGCACATTGATCTCCGTTATCACTTCATCAAGGAGCATGTTGAAAAGGGTACAATTGAGTTATATTTTGTGGGTACAGAATACCAACTGGCAGACTTGTTCACAAAACCACTACCCCCGGGAAGGTTTACTGAGCTAGTTCACCGGATTGGTATGCGGTGTTTGACTCCGGACGATCTCAAATCTTTTCTTGAAAACAATTAATCGAGTCAAATACCAAAATTATCTTTGTAAATATTTTACAAAAACAAAATACAAAATCAAAAAATCCAAAAATCCAAAAAGATTTTACAATTTCTTATGTTTTTTTTAAATGCTCGTACACAATCTTCATCAACACTTTGGTTTATCAAAATTTCAATATTTTCACACCAAGTGTTGAGGGGGAGAAAATGTTCTTCAAAATTCGAAATCTTGTGCAAACATGTGTACTTGCATATTTCTTTCTAGTTATGATGTTTCTTTGCAATGGTGGAACGTCAAAGGTTATCTCGTATCATTTCTTTTTCATTGTTTACTTCTTTATTAGTTTACCATTAACTGTCGTTACCCATAACCGTTAAATATACTTATTAGGACTAGTTATATAGTTTACTAGTAGTCAATGGACTAAAATTGCCAAGTTGTGAAAGTTTCATATGTTTTAACAAAACAACCCCCCCCCGGTCGTTCTTTTCTTTACAAATTCAAAAAACAAAAACCAAACACCCCATTTTATATCAAACGGCTCAAAATCTAACTCTCAATCCACGTTCTTGATCTCAAAACTGTAAGTGAATTCACGTTTGTTAGCTTATTCTAAGATATGGTTTTCAAACAATTAGATTTCAGATGGCTAAATTTCGTGTAATTTGGATTCTAAGAACTAGGGTTTTCGATAATTTCATCCTTTGCGTATAAATGTGTTTTAGGTTTAGAAAACATAGGGCTTTTGCTTCTAAATGTCATACAATCATGTTCCTATTACCTAATTACAACAGTTTACATGTTAGGATTGATTTCGAAATCTAGGGTTTAAGTCGAATTGGGTTTCTTGTGTTTGGATGATGTTTTTGTTGATATTGTTGGTGGGATTTGTTTGTTTGGGTGTCTATTACATGTCTATGCCTGTTAATTGTACCAAAACATCCAATTGCATGTTCTAGATAATTAGGGTTCATGTTCTTATTTGGGGTTTTTTCGTTTGACTGTTAATGAGCCTAATTAAACTGTCAAGATGTGTTCTAATAAGTGTTAATTGATGTTATTGAGTGTTTTCACATCATGGTTTCTCTTTAAACATGATCTAGATAAATCTTAAGTCTCGTTATCTTTCGAAAACTTTTATGTGTTGCCTATTTGTGATTCTAACTGTTGTTTATCAATCTAAATACAGGCTTCATTCAAAAGATACAAGAAATTCTCACAAAACGCACGACTTCAAAGATTTCAAAAAATTCTTGTATAAGAATTTTTCGAGAAAATTTTTCGAGAAAATTTTTCGAAATCTTTTCTCAAAAACTTTTTCGAGATCTTTCAAAATTTTCGAGATCTTTTCTCTTTCGAGAAAATCTTGGAAGATTTCGAAATATCTCATTAAAGTTTTCGAGAAAACATAATTTCGAAATCTTTTCAGACATTATCGAGAAAATGTGAACAGAAGTTTTCGAAATCTTTTGCTATGAATTTATCGAGAACTTTTGTGAACAGTGAATTATCGAGATCTTTTCAATGGAAAGTTGTCGAGATCTTTTGCACAAAAGTTTTCGAAATCTTTGTTAGTGACAGTTCCTCGAGAACTTTGTTGGTCATATTGTCGAGATCATGTACATCATACTTATTGAGTATTCATATGTTTGTAAAATTTCAAAAACTTGTATCATGAATGAATTCTCATGTATATGTATAATGTGAGAACGTTAGTTTACTTGTGATTGTGTAGTGTCAATTAACATGTCACCATATAACTTATGTGCTGTAATCATCTATGTTACATGTTAAATAATAATACCGTCACTAATCACACGTTAATTAACTGAACCATGATTGCATCAAATATGTCTTTGAATATCAAATGTGAACTCGGACTAATGACTAACACATATGGATGTTTGATTTCATGACATGACACTTTCAGAACACAAATGGCTCAACAAGACGAATCAGTCCCACAACAACAACAGAACCTCCCACTACTTACACTTAGTGAATTCCTCCCTTCAGACTACAACGTCAAGTTTGACCAGAACAATCTTCGCATCGATTTCAACAAACTGAGCATACCAGATGACACATGCAAGATTGTCAAGAATATTCTTCTGGCTCATCCATGCAAACCACTGCTCACAAAATCCGCATCAGTACCAACCTTCTACATCCATCAGTTCTGGCATTCTGCTAAGGCCAACTTGGACGACAGATCTTTCACTGTCAAGCTGGAACGCAAAGAATACAACATTGATTACGATACTCTTCGTGCAGCACTCATGCTCCCAACTTGTGATGAATATCATCCCATGCTGTCTGAACTGGAAATCCTGGACTACTTCATTGATCTTGGATATGACATTCCTGACAATGAATCACTCACACTCCTGTCAAAGTTCAATGTCAAATATCTGCCTCAACCATGGAGAACCTTCTACATGCTAATTGTCAGATCCATTTCAGGAAGAAGGAGTGGTCATGAGCATCCGAGGCTGGAACACATGCAAGTATTTTTTGGAATAATGACGATGACTCGGATCAACTTTGCAGCACCTATAATGAGTGACATGCTGCATCACATTCACACTGATCGTGACAGAGCTGTTATTCCATTCATCAGATTCACCAAGTTGCTCATTGCATACTTGATTGAGAAGACACCAGAATTCCTCAAGAGACTGCTAGACAGAACTGAACCAACAGAAGCAATGATTGAAGATCCTAAGATCTCCTTTGTCAAGTCCATCAGGTTCACTCCAAAGAACAAAGGCATAAGAATTCCTAATTACCTCATGAATGATGAGATCAGAAAGACTCAGAACTACAGAATCTACGATAAAGCATTCAGGGAAGGGAAAGTTGGTGTCACTGAAAAAGAAGATGAACCAGCTTCTATTGTTCGTACTCGAAGCAGAAGGGGTGCCAAATCTGGTAGCACGAGCAGTACTACAACCTCCCAACAACCAAAGCCTGCTCAAAAGCCACCCACCAGACCAAAAAGGAAAGCTGCACAGAAGCAGATTCCTCGGGATGAACCGTCAGCTTCATCATCCGAAACGGAAACCGACTCTGAGTTCGGCACCGAATCTGATGACGAAGCAGACTATGTAAGAAGGTCAAGGGCTCCAGATGACCAAGAAGAAAAACTCAATGAAGAAGAAGAGTTTCCAGGGCTTGCACTGACTAAACTATTGAGCAAGGAAACTGCTGAGAAAGAACAAAGAAAAGGCACGGGAATTGCCATCTATGAACCAAGTGATGCTGCACATGATGAAGAAGCAGAAGATGAACCAACTGCAGAGCCACTGGTTGACAAGCGGAAACTCAAAAGTATCATCGTCGACACCAGGGCTGAAAAGAAGCAGGAGGAGAAAGACCTCAGGGAAGCTATGCTTCTAAGTCTTCAACATCCACAACCTCATCAGACACTGTTCAATCTTCAAGAACTCGAGGTTGGCTCAAGCAGCACTGTAGCTCCACAAACCGAAACCGTACAACATGACACAATAATGACGGAAGCTACACAGGAAGATGTTGAAAAAGAACAAATTGAGCTCATCACTCCAGAATTCGTTGCTCAAGTTCAATTTGAAGAAGAACTTAAGAAGAAAGAGGAAATACAGAGGAAAGCTAAAGAAGAGACAGATAGACTGCTTCGTGGACTCGATCAAGACGAAGAACACTTCGACACTGATGAACTCATCAACAGTCCTCCGCACTCATCTTCAAAGAATCCCCCGACTCCAAAAGAAACACCTCCAAGGGATCCCTCACCTCCTCCATAAGAACACGAGCACAAGTCATCTTCATCTTCATCATCACGTCACTCACCACCAACACCAGCAAAGAAAACACCCAAAGATAAATCAGACAAAAAGAAAAAGGGAGGCAAAGCAGCTTTAACAGCATCAAAGCGGATCAAGAAAGCTCTTGATTTAGCAAAGAAGAAAAAGAAGGAGACGCAACAGCCNAACTGTTGTTTATCAATCTAAATACAGGCTTCATTCAAAAGATACAAGAAATTCTCACAAAAACGTACGACTTCAAAGATTTCAAAAAATTCTTGTATAAGAATTTTTCGAGAAAATTTTTCGAAATCTTTTCTCAAAAACTTTTTCGAGATCTTTCAAAATTTTTGAGATCTTTTCTCTTTCGAGAAAATCTTGGAAGATTTCGAAATATCTCATTAAAGTTTTCGAGAAAACATAATTTCGAAATCTTTTCAGACATTATCGAGAAAATGTGAACAGAAGTTTTCGAAATCTTTTGCTATGAATTTATCGAGAAATTTTGTGAACAGTGAATTATCGAGATCTTTTCAATGGAAAGTTGTCGAGATCTTTTGCACAAAAGTTTTCAAAATCTTTGTTAGTGACAGTTCCTCGAGAACTTTGTTGGTCATATTGTCGAGATCATGTACATCATACTTATTGAGTATTCATATGTTTGTAAAATTTCAAAAACTTGTATCATGAATGAATTCTCATGTATATGTATATTGTGAGAACGTTAGTTTACTTGTGATTGTGTAGTGTCAATTAACATGTCACCATATAACTTATGTGCTGTAATCATCTATGTTACATGTTAAATAATAATACCGTCACTAATCACACGTTATATGGTGACATTAGTCCGAGTTCACATTTGATATTCACACTGATCGTGACAGAGCTGTTATTCCATTCATCAGATTCACCAAGTTGCTCATTGCTTACTTGATTGAGAAGACACCAGAATTCCACAAGAGACTGCTAGACAGATTTGAACCAACAGAAGCAATGATTGAAGATCCTAAGATCTCCTTCGTCAAGTCCATCAGGTTCACTCCAAAGAACAAAGGCATAAGAATTCCTGATTACCTCCTGAATGATGAGATCAGAAAGACTCAGAACTACAAAATCTACGATAAAGCATTCAGGGAAGAGAAAGTTGGTGTCACTGAAAAAGAAGATGAACCAGCTTCTATTGTTCGTACTCGAAGCAGAAGGGGTGCCAAATCTGGTAGCTCGAGCAGTACTACAACCTCCAAAGCTCTTCATGCCGACATGGACGGGATGATCAAAGAGTACACTACTGAATATCTCAACGACAATCTCGCTGCTATAGCTGAACCGGCTGTGTCTGCGCTTATTGAGCCGATTCGATCAAAGTTGAATACCAGGATCAAGCACAACATTGAAAGAATGCTTGAGTCAACTCCATTTTACCTTCGCACTAACAGGGATCCTCCACCACCGGAAGATCTATCTACTGAACAACTACAAACACTGTTAGCTGTCAAGCTTAGAAACAAGGAGGATAAGACACCTGAAGAATCGACGATGTTCGAGGCACTTCAAGCCATTGCCTCAAAAGATCTTGCAAGGAAGCTACCGGTAAACACAAACGACAAAGAAAAGATGATGATCCTGACTCAGATCCGAAAAGCAAGAAGTCAAAGAAGTCAGAAGCACCATCTTCATCAAAGCAGCCCCACAAGACTTCTAAGGATCCTCCTTCTATGCAAAGAGCTCCTGCATCCGGCACCGGTCCGACACAATCAGAGGCACCATTCACATTTCAACCATGTGATACTCAGGAAGGACCTGAAACAGCAATACCCGGATCAGAAATTCCTGAATTTCAAACCGGTCAATCGTCTCCAAAAGAGAAGAAGAAGTCATCAAAGTCAAAGAAACAGAAGAAAAAGACTCCTCAATTCTCTTGGCTTAATGTGGACGAAGCTCGTGACTCTGATTGGCTGACTACAATGATCAAAGCACAGCCACCGCTTGAGACCGACGAACCATTACCGGGTAATACTTTGCAGATGACTCAGAGTATTATGTCAGGTTTACAAGTTGAAAGGTTGTCGAAGACTGAACTGAAGCGGATCAATCGTGAAGCCATGGACTTTCTCAAGAAGAGATCAGGGAACAAGGTGGAACTCGACTACCACATGGATAACATAGCCTGTGCTTTATCTGGTTCGTTCGACTGGCTTAACCCTGAATCAAATGTCGATACTGAAACAAAGAAACCTTATTTCACTGACTGGACAAAACCACTACCTCTACTTGGGTTTCCTGAAAACCTAAGATCCCCTACAGACGCTTCTTCAACAATGACTATCAATACCTTCAGCATGCACACGAGACCTCCAAAGAACGATATGCATCCTCACT
>LBNU01031277.1:64389-76421 GCA_014162995.1 Artemisia annua | reverse complement strand
ACCCACCTAGCTCTACTTATCACAAGAGCTACACAACTTTACAAATGATTTACACAATCTACAAAACTAATCTACAATACTTCTTGAGTGTATGTTGGAGGAGTATTCTTCTTTTGCACTTTGGATGAGGAAGGATTGAATCACTTGAAACAAAGACTAATAATATTATGATCAAAGGATTTAGAAAGATGTTTGGAAAGGATTGGAACTGAAAATATTCGTGCAAAAGGTGAGGAAAAAATGCAGGATTGAACCAGTATTTATAAGCAAAGTTTTCTGACAACAGGAGCGTGCCGGCTCCCTTAAATGGTGGCCGCCCCCCTTAAAATTAAGGGTGTTGCCCCTTATAATTAATGGGGCCGCCCTACTGTAACGGCCAGAAAACTTTGTCTTTTCTGGGGAAAGTTTATTTGGTGAAAAACTAACTGATTTTGGTTAAAAATTTGAATTCATATATTTATTATGAATTAAACCTTTTCCTTTATTACCAAATTTTTTTTTCAAAAATATATAATGTGTTTATATTATTTAATAAACTTTGTAATATTTAAATAAACATTCCTTTGATCATAAAATGTATTAGGCATTTGTTTATTCATACCTTAAGTGATTTAGTTGGATAAAATGGTATAAACTAACTAAATACTTGTTTACGTAATAATTTTACGTTTATTGTTTTTACATTTTGTGATCGTCAAAACGTAGAGATATCAAAAAATATAAATAACGTCTTTATGCATTATTTATATCAACAATCTCCCCCTTTTTGATGAGTACAAAATCTAAACTCATTAAAACAAAAATTAAGATATATACAAGTATTTTAGTGAGTTTATATCAATTCTCCCCCTTTTTATTAACATCAAAAAGGCTTTCCCGATAAGCTTGGAGCTCCCCCTTGACATATACTCCCCCTCGTTTTGAGGTCATAAGAAAAATCGAGACAAGGAATGCTTGCAAGAAAAATATTGAGAAGACAAGCAATATATATAGATATAGCATGCAAGGAGAATAATAAAAACTAGAAATAACCATTGCTACTAGCAAAAGATTACAATGACAATACAACAAGATGCACATAAAGAGAAACAAGAAGTGCAATTTGCTAGTGCCTCAAGGGCTTACAAGCATAATTAAGAACAAACAACCAAGGCTCCAATATGAGTGTCTTCCTAGAGCTTGCCACCAAAATGGTTGAAACATTTTTATTTTTAAAGGATGAAGCATGTTTAATTTAGTGGAAGTGATAGGGAAGTTGGAGATGATGGTGGAGGTGGAGGTGTGTTTGTTGTTGTTGGTGGTGGAGGTGTGGTTGAGGTAGTTGGAATGAGTTGCTTGACCAAGTTTTCAATATATGAAAACATATATTGTAATTCATCTCTTAGGCCAAAGATGATGGTGCGGTTATGGATGCAACAAAGGCATGTATTACCATGGGCTTCAAGTAAGCTCCATGGGATGGGGAAGAAATTTGGTGGGTTAATTGGTGATGATGAAAAGTGTGCTTCAAGGGGTGTGATGGGTGACAATGAAAGTGTGATGTCTATAGATGTATTTTCAATGGTAGGTAGTGGTGGTGGAACTCTTGGTGGAGGTGATAAATGGGCATTGATGTAGTCATTAATTGATGAGGATGAAGGTATGGAGGAGGTGGAAGTTCCATGAGTTGATGGTGTTTTGGAGGGTGCATTAGGAGCACTAGGAGATGAACATTGAGGTGGTGGTGATGGAATAGTGTTATCTTCAATAGTGAGATCAATGAAGAGTTGTTTTGGGGGTATTAAGACAAGTTTTTGTTTCTTGGCTTTGTTGGAGATGGTGGTTCTTGGTGATGACATGGTGGCTTGTTTAAGTTTGATGAAGATGTAGAATGATGGAGTGTGAATTAAACATGCATGGGGATTATATAGGATGAAAACAAGTTTAGATATGGAATTAATTTGAAAATGCATGGTTAGATTCCAAATTCAGTTTGGTTTTTAAGGGAAATGGTAGCTGGGACTAGCAAAAGAAGTCACAAGATGCAAAAGAAAACAATGTATTTTACTGTTTGGGTGGCCGGCCCCCTTAAATACTGGCCGGCCCCCTTAATTTTAAGGGGGCCTCCCCTTTAGATTTAAGGGGGCCGCCCATCTGACGACCAAATTTTCAAAAAATTTTCTGGAAAATGTTGTTTTCTGTTTTGTGTTTGCAGCAAGCTCTATTTGAACATTTCATATTGGTTTTGGTCTATTAGATAGTATACATGTATGTGTGTGTGTGTGTATATATATATATATATATATATATATATATATATATATATATATATATATATATATATATATATATATATATATATATATATAAACATAGATTTTTTTTTGCTCGATTTAATTTTTTAACTTATTTTTTGTGACGTACATATAGCTTTAAAGTTCAGTTTATTAGTTATGGTTAATAGATGAACATGAAATCCTTCTTTTCTAAATGACACCCAATTTTTAAGGCCTCCCGTTTTGTCTCGTGCCCGTTTAGCCCGTGTCCGTTTGACCCATATTTCAACTTTGCCAGTTTGCCCCGTGCCTGTTAGGACCCGAGCCCGTTTGGCCGGTTGCCCGAGCCCAACCCGCCCATTTTGTCACCTCTGTGTGAAATTGATACTCTCATACTGTCATACATACCACAGACCTATTTTGTGGAATCAGTAAAAACAGTCATATCTCCATCTGGNTACCGAACGCATTCTCGCGAATGAGTTCTTCCCAACGCTTCATGTTGGGGCTTAATTCTTTGAGAAGAATTTGATTTTCAGAAATATCGAAATTTTTGGATTTGTTTTTGCGGGTGGTAGTTACACGTTCCAACCCGAGAAGTTGACGAATATCGCCGGGAGAAGGAATATCGGAGTAGTAAGGACCAAAGGTTGGTCGACAACGATGAAGGGCGTCAAGATCCCATTCATTCGTGAATACGGCTTGACCTTGGAAAGGAATTTGAAGAATTTGACCGAATTGATCAAGAGTTAGAGTGATGAATTCATGTTGAATCCTGAAAGAGATGAGGATGACACCAAATTCATCGGTTTGAACCGTGACTTGGCTATAGAAGTCGACAATGAAGCGAGGAATGATAGGTTCATTGATTTCATAAAGACAATCGAAGTTAATGCTTGTGAACAAGCGATCAATGAAGTCGGATTGATCTACTACACGACCTTCATGAACGTTTCTAACCTCGATTTGACGATTGATACGTGCAATAGAAGAAGATGTAGTAGGAAGTTGAGAGACTTTTGGGATGTAGTTTTTGGTAAGGGAGATGTCTTCGGTAATCGCTTTGGGCATTTTTACCTAAACACGACAACAATAAAACAAAACCACAATAAATATAAAGAAAAAAAATAATGATGCATGTATTGTTATGACATATGTTCGAACGTAAACATACTTCGACTCTAAGACTTTAATCCTAAGAAGTAGTTTACTATGTTCCTTACTTTTATTTTTAACTCGGTCTAGATATATTTTACGATGTTTAGCAAGTAGTTATGGAATAATCCAAACGCCCCTTTAAACATCTTAATATATCATGAAACTTTGCTAGATGTAGATTAGATTGTATAACTAGCTATTTAGAGTTTCTTATGCAAGTGATTTGTTTTGAAAAAGATGGTTTATATTTTGACTCAAAAATACCACTTTTCTAGTTAAACCAAACGCTTCCTTATCTAGAAAATTTACTACCAAAATGTCAATATACATATGAATTATATATCTTGACAACTCTAAATTACTAGTTTTATGTTTGCAATCTTGACAAAGTCTTGTAGAAATTATATCGACTTAATTTTGATAACTTTTGGACATAATCCGAACACCCTCTTCTCGTGTACAAAATTATTTTTTTTAATGAGTCGAAAAATATATTTTAATGATTCACAAGTTATGAAAACATAATGTGATTAGTTTCATCAAGTTTTTATAGCATTATTCAACAATGTGTTTAAGAAAAAATTTCGGAATGGAGTGTATGAACTTTTTCAAAAATTTTCGACAAGAGGGTTTGTGATTATTAGTTTCTAGTGTTAATTATGCATCCTAATCCTAAGGGAAGCATTTATTATGGAAATCCTAGACTCAATTCGAAAGAAAAAATGAAATTGAGGAAATTGAAATAAAATGCATAATCTTGATTATGACCAAATTTGATGGAATTAGAAGAAATGTGTTATGAAAAACTTACAATACTTGATGCTAATCGTGTTATAAGTATTTTCCCCTTGCGAAACAACCCGAATTATGCGATTTGGTAGTGGATTTTTGGTGTTTTTGGGTGTTTTGGTTCGAACAGCAGCAGCAAAAGGGAAGTATATGTGAAAAATGGAGTGTTAGGAAGAAGAAATAAGAAGAAAAGTCGGGGAGAGAGAAGCAGTTGGCCGGCCCACTTAAACATTAAGGGGGCTGCCCTTTATTTAGCTGGCCGGCCCCTTTAATTTTAAGGGGGCCGCCCTCCAAAAAACTGGAATTTTTGCGGCGTTGTTTCTGGAAAGAACAAAGAAATATATGTGTACATATATTAGATTTATATTTAATCAAAAATACGTTGGAGAGTAATCGCACGAAAGGTATTACTTGACACTTTTAATTGACATTTCGTCAATTAAAATTTCTTGATAATTTTGGATAAAATTAATCAAGCCGTCAAGTAGACGAGAAAGTTGTGGAAGGTATATAGGTATATTTATATGTATATTTATATAATATGGGTTTATAAGACGAGAATGTGAGAGGGAGATGAGCGCAAGAGATGACGGGAGTTTGTTTCATCCATAGATTTGTCGACTCATTTCTCTACATCAACATGAGTATCATTTGAACATGAGAGTTCAAGAAGGCCGAAGGGGAAAAGAAAAGTTCGTTAGACGAACAATTTCTTGTTCTAGAAAATCAACAAATGAGTTTTCTAGGTTATAAGATCCTATATGTTACTAAGTATATATATATATATATTTATTATATATAGATAGGTATATGTATGTATATGTATAATAGCTAAAGGAAACTATAAGACAATTCTAAACATACATAAACTACATACTAAACTAAGCATGCAATCTTCACATGAAAATTAAAAGAGATGTGTACCTTTTAGTCTTCAATCAAATCTTCTTCAAAGTCTTCAAAACGGTTGCACGATTTTGTGGAAGCGGGTAGATTGCCAAGTAACTCACAGAATGTTGAATTTATCTTGTTGGTCCCCATTGTCTCATTTGACCGAAGTTGTTTGATCCGAACATGTTTTGTATTTGACTTGGGTGTATATATGGTGGAATCATTCCCCAAGGATTGAAGTTCCACATTTGATGATTGTTGTGAAAGTTTTGTCTATTTTTGTTTACTCTAGGTTGAGGAGTTTTAGACCTAGGATGAGAACTTATTGGTTTTCTAGGTGGTGGAGTTTTGGACCTTATTTTTGGTTTAAAAGGTTCGGCCTCGGGTTTTAAGGATGATTTACGAAAACTTTTAACTTCCTCATCACTAGCAATATGTACTAATCTATCTTTCAAAAGAATGTATTTTGGTTTAGGTTTTAGTTCACTAGTTTCATCTTAAAATTTTACATTTTTAGTTTCACTAGTTGACACTCCGGTTGAGTTGTATCCTATCTCGGTTTTATCTCCGGATATTATTTGAATGCTAATTAGTTTCTTGAGTGATTTACTACTATTTTCAAATTTCTCAAGTTTATTAATTTCTTCCTTAAGTAGTTCATTCTCATTTTTAACAACTATACAATCTCTACATTCCATAATACTTTCTTTACCTTTTTCTAAGTTGTGTATCTTTAATTTTAATTCAATTATTTCATCTTTTAATTTGTTGTTAGTTTGTTTTAGTAGTTTATTTTTATCCATGACTTTTTGTCCTACTTTGCATAATATACTATATTCGCTATCTAAATCTTTTTCATCTATGGATAGATTTTCATCGCTATAGTATTCGGTTTCGGAACATACCTCATTTGATGCTTTTGCCATGAGACACTTTTCTTTTCTTGTTGCCTCTTTTTCATCATTGTCACTATCGCTCCATGCTCTTCCTAGAAATGCCTTGTGATTTTGACTTCTTGACAATTTTGGACACTCTCCAATAAGATGGTTTGGATCTCCACACTTGAAGCACTTCCTTTCACTTTTGCCATTCTTATCGTCCTTGTTTCTTTGTGGTGTCTTTCTTTCATCATATGGTTGTCTAACGTATCTTCCTCGTCTTTTAAAGAATTTCTTGAAATCTCTCACGGCCATATCATATTCTTCGTCATCGCTTTCGGATGTTGAGTATTCTTCGTTACTAGAATCCTTCTTTGCTTTTAATGCAATTGATTTGCTTTGCTCCCTTTTCCCTTTGACCAATTCGGAATCTTTCTTTGTTATTACTTCATATACTTTCAAATTTCCAATTAGTTCATCAAGTTGTAGAGTTGATAAGTTCTTTGATTCTTCAATAACCGTCACCTTAGCACGCCACTTCGGATGGAGAGCCCTAAGAAATTTCCTTACAAAATTCTTGCTAGAAAAATTCTCATCAAGTGTTTTAGACTTGTGATGATAGTGTTAAATCTAGCAAAAGCATTATCTATCGATTCCTCTTCCGGAATCGTAAATTGTTCATATTGTTGTACAAGAAGATCTATTTTATTATCTTTGATTTGGCAATTACATTGGTGAGTGATTAGTAAGGAATTCCAAATTTCTTTTGCGGTATTACACATAAATATTCTTTCATATTCTTTGCGTGGTAACGCATTTTCACCATTTTAGCCTCATTATTTTTAGCAAGTCTCTTTTTCAAATCATCGTTTTGTTTTTCAAAAGATACAAGTTCATCCTTTTTTGTTTCGGGATTATATTATAAAGGAAGAAAATCACCATTAGTAATAACATGCCAAAGATCTAGATCCTTTGATTTCACATAAGTTTCAAATCGATTTTTCCAATAGAGAAATCCATCACTTTCAAATAGTGGTGGTCTTTGCATAGATTGCCCTTCTAAATATTTTTCCGATTCCATAGATCGATTCAAGTTTTAAAATATAATATATTTTAAAAATCTTGTTTAACGTGGCTCTTGATACCAATTGTGGAAAACTAGAAGGGGGGTTGAATAGTTTTACGTCTTTTTAATTTATAAAAAGTTTGCTTAAAAAATCTTCGATTCTAGTTTATGTGAATTCAATACTTGCACTATATGAATAATTATTAAGTTACTAACTAACTAAGTAAATATAACACAAGTATAAAAGTAATGAAAAGATAGAGTTAGAAAGATCAAACCACAACACAAGGATTTATAGTGGTTCGGCTACAAGGACACATTCCTTGTTCCTACTCCACTCCCCGAGTCACTTACTCGAGAGTTTTCTTCACTATGTCAACAAACTCCTTTGTGGCGGAGAAACCTTACACACCTTTGCTTACACCGTTTAGCGACACCAAGCAAAATGTCGAGTTCTAATGGTAGCTAGAACCAATCTCACAACTTCACAACTAGTCACAACTTCTACACAACACTACTACTTCACTACTATATCTTCACAACACAACTTCTACCCACCTTGCTCTACTTATCACAAGAACTACACAACTTTACAAATGATTTACACAATCTACAAAACTAATCTACAATACTTCTTGAGTGTATGTTGGAGGAGTATTCTTCTTTTGCACTTTGGATGAGGAAGGATTGAATCACTTGAAACAAAAACTAATAATATTATGATCAAAGGATTTAGAAAGATGTTTGGAAAGGATTGGAACTGAAAATACGTGCAAAAGGTGAGGAAAAAATGCAGGATTGAACCAGTAATTATAGGCAAAGTTTTCTGACAACAGGAGCGTGCCGGCCCCCTTAAATGGTGGCCGACCCTCTTAAAATTAAGGGGCCGCCCCTTATAATTAAGGGTCTGCCCTACTGTAACGGTCAGAAAACTTTGTAGTTTTAATTGTGCAAATATATGTCGATGACATTATTTTTGGCTCTACAAACAAAAAGTACTCAAACGCTTTTGCCAGATTAATGAAACAAAATTTTGAAATGTCAATCATGGGTGAACTTACGTTCTTTTTGGGACTACAAGTTCATCAGTCTCCCCGTGGAATTTTCCTAAATCAGTCCAAATATGCTCTTGAGATAATTAAGAAACATGGAATGACCAGTTGTGATACTTACAATACTCCTATGGCTAACACAACTAAGTTAGATGCGGATCCTAATGGGAAACTAGTTGACCCCACAAAATACCGAAGTATCATTGGGTCACTGATGTACCTTACCGCTAGTAGACCGGATATTGTATTTGCTGTATTTATGTGCTCTCGCTATCAGTCCAGGCCTACTGAACGACACCTCAATGAGGCTAAGAGAATCCTTCGATACGTAAAGGGAACCATTAACTTGGGGATCTGGTATCCGAAGGATTCCGGTTTTGAACTAATAGTTTTTTCAGACGCTGATCATGCAGGATGTACGGATACACGCAAAAGTACTTCTGGTGGTTTGCAGTTTCTAGCAGATAAACTCGTGTCTTGGCAGTTAAAGAAGCAGGATTGCACCTCACTTTCATCTACAGAAGCTGAATACATTGCCATGTCTGCCTGTTGTGCACAAGTCATTTGGATGCGTATACAACTAATGGACTACGGTTACTTATTCAACAAGATTCCAATGTATTGTGATTCGAAAAGTGCGATAGCAATCTCATGCAACACAGTTCTGCACTCAAAGTCTAAGCACATTGATCTCCGTTATCACTTCATCAAGGAGCATGTTGAAAAGGGTACAATAGAGTTATACTTTGTGGGTACTGAATACCAACTGGCAGATTTGTTCACAAAACCTTTAGCTCCATCAAGGTTTGCTGAACTGGTCCACCGGATTGGTATGCGGTGTTTGACTCCAGATGATCTAAAATCTTTTCTTGAAAACAATTAACTGAGTCAAATACCAAAATTATTTTGTAAATATTTATCAAAAACAAAAATACAAAATCAAAAAATCTTCAAAAATACCAAAAAGATGTTACATTTTATTTACCTTTATTTTATTTTATTTTGTTTTTCATATGCATGTACACCATCTTCGTCAACACTTTGGTTTATCAAAAATTTCAATATTTTCATACCAAGTGTTGAGGGGGAGAAAATGTTTTTCAAAATTTAAAAATCTTGTGCAAACATGTGTACTTGCATATTTCTAAAAGTTATGATGTTTTCTAACATTGGTGGAACGTCAAAGGTTATCTCTCGTATCATTTCTTTTTCCTTTTACTTCTATGTTAGCCTAGTATGTCTTTACCATTAACTGTCTTTACATTTAACCGTTAAATAAACTTATTAGGACTTGTTATATGGTTTAGTATGAAGTCTAGGGACTAAATTTGCCAAGTTGTCAAAAAGTTTTAAAAACCTTAACAAAACAAACACCCCCCGTTTTTATTTTCACAATAACAAAAAAGCAAAAACAAACACTCGTTAGTACATCTCACGGCTATAATTCGTCACTCAAATCCGTGTTCATAATCTTCAAAACGTAAGCAAATTCATGATCTTTGGCTCATTTTAACAGATGGTTTTCAACCAATTGAATTTTAGATGGCTAGATTTCGTGTAATTTTGATTATTAGAACTAGGGTTTTCGAAATTATTGAATCTTGCGTGTTAAGTTGTTTTAGACCATGTAATCATAGGGCTTTTGATGTTAAACGTATTATGTTCATGTCCCTAACGTCTAATCATAACAGTTAACATGTTTGGATTAATTTCGAAAATTAGGGTTTATGTCGAATTGGGTTCTTAAGATTGGGTGATGTTTTTGTGAATATTATTGGTGGGATATGTTAGTTTAAGTGTATGCAACATGTTTGTGCTCGTTAATTGTTCCAATTCATCAGATTGCATGTTCTAGAAAATTATGGTTTATGTTCGAATTGGGGCTTTTCATATGAGTGTTCTTGAGCCTAATTAAACTGCTTAAACGTGTTTCTATAAGTGTTAATTGATGTGTTTCATTGGTATTACAACATGAATGCTCGTTAAAATTTTTCTAGATAATTTTTGTACTCGTTAACTTTCGAGATCTTTATGAATGAGCCTTGATATGTTTCTCACTAGTGCTTATCACTCAATACACAAGTTTCATTCAAGGATTCAAAGATTTCACAATTAAACGTATGACTTCAAAGATTTCGAAAATTCTTGTATAAGAATTTTTCGAGAAAAGTTTTCGAGATCTTTTCTCACAAACTTTTTCGAGATCTTTCAAAATTTTCGAGATCTTTTCATAACTCCTGTTATCGAGAAAATCTTAAAATTTTGAAATCTCTCAATAAAGTTTTCGAGAAATTAAGATCCTTAAAGTTATCGAGATCTTTTTACTAAAAAGTTATCGACATCTTTTTTCTAAAAAGGTTATCGAGATCTTTTTACTAAAAAGTTATCGAGATCTTTGCCTTATAATGTTATCGAGATCTTTTGTCAAAAGTTTCGAGATATTTTCAGACAATGTTTTCGAGAAACTCATCATATGGGTTTTCGAGAACTTTTGCTCATCAAACCTTTCGAGATCTTTTCTTAGGAAAATTTTCGAGATCTTTCTTGGACTAAAGTCTTCGAGATATTCATTAGTGATAGTTTTAGAGAACATTGTTTGTAATAACTTCGAGATCATGTGTTACATATTTTTGAGTATTCAAGTGATTGTAACTTTTCGAAAACTTTTATATTGGATGAATCCTCATGAATATGTGTATTATGATAATGTTTATTAACTTATGATTGTATTGTGTTATTAGACATGATTACCAAAAGACGTATGTGCTTTAAATGATAAATCATCTAAGTCACATGTTAGATAATAATACCGTCATTAATCACATATTAATTAACTAAACCATGAATGCAACATATATGTCTTTGAATATCAAAAGTGAACTTGGACTAATGACTAACATATCTGGATGTTTGATTTCATGACATGACACTTTCAGAACACAATGGCTCAACACGATGAATCAAATCCTCAACAACAGAATCTTCCACTACTTGCACTTGGTGAATTTCTACCAGCAGACTACAATGTCTCAATTGACCAAAACAATCTTCGCATTGACTTCAACAAACTCAGTATCCCAGAAGACACATGCAAGATTGTCAAAGACATACTACTGGCTCATCCCTGCAAGCCCATGCTTACTAAGTCTACATCAGTACCAACTTTCTACATTCATCAGTTCTGGTACACTGCTAAGGCGAATTTGGACGACGAATCATTCACTGTAAAGCTGGATCGACAAAGATACACTGTAGATCTTGATGTACTTCGTACAGTTCTTATGTTACCGACTCCCACTGAATTTCATCAGATGTTGACTGAACTGGAAATCCTTGACTACTTCATTGATCTAGGATATGACATTCCTGATAATGAATCACTCACGAAACTTTCAAAGTTCAACGTTAAATATCTGCCTCAACCATGGAGAACTTTCTACATGTTGATTGTCAGATCCATTGCTGGAAGAAAGAGTGGTCATGAGCATCCAAGATTAGAGCACATGCAAGTATTCTAGGGAATGATGACAATGAAACCTATTGACTTTGCTGCACCCATAATGAGCGACATGATCCATCACATTCAAACGGACCGTGACAGGACCGTGATTCCGTTCATTAGATTCACAAAATTGCTCATCAAATACTTCTGTGAAAAGACCCCTGACTACATCAAAAGGATGCACGACAGGACTGAACCAAAGGACATATTCAACCAAGATCCCAGGATTTCCTTCGTCATGTCCATCAGATTCATTCCAAGGACTAAAGGAATGAGAATCCCTGATCATTTCTTGGATGATGAAATCAAAAAGACTCAGAACTACAAGATTTATGACAAAGCATTCAAAGCTGGGAGAGTTGGTTACACGGAGAAAGAAGAAGAACCAGCTTCAATTGTTCAAACCCGGAGCAGGAGGGGTGGCAAGTCTAGAAGCTCTAG
>LBNU01031277.1:37728-51440 GCA_014162995.1 Artemisia annua | reverse complement strand
TACTATTATGACTTTAGGTACTGCTGTTATTATGCGCACCGTAAGTGGATGTGAATGGGTCTTCGATGGCTCCTTCATCTTGCGATATGCCTTATATGGATATATCTATTATGGTACTCATTGTCAGGTGTTGATGACGTGAGTATTAATCTATGTCCGGTTATGACACTTAATTCTACTCTATTAACCCGGAGGGGGGGGCGGTTTGTAAATCGAATGATATGTTTTGGTCACATTTCAAACGTCCCGAGTTGTGGTCGTTTACTATAAATGTGCCTGGTTTCTATTTTCGTAATACCCCCAGCACGATAGCTGCCATATTTGAGTTGGGGGTGTTTCAGCCACCATAATTATCTATGCCCCCTATCACAAGTGTACTCCCTCCTATGACGACACTTCATGCAAACAATCCACTTATATGGAACAATTCCAACAATCCCGTAAACCCTATAATCAAAATTACTTGGATAAGATCGATCCAATATTCAAGAGTAATCGTGCTCCAACATGGCTCCATACGGTAAAAGATAATATAATAATTCCGAAACGTGACACAAAACAAAAGACGTCGCACAATGGCTCAAACTCCATCCTTGCACTTGCCTCCCCACTCAGATCGGCTAAACTTACTACTCGCTACGGACTCTATATCCGAATCCACATCATTCTAACCTAACTCCCTTTCCTCTTTACTCAACCTCCCATTCCTGTTTCCTACATGTTGAGGTAGTCGACAACATGCAAAACCATCTCTATTTCTTTCTTCCAATTCCGTATCATTCACAAGTGCATACAAATCACGAGGTTTAGACTAAACCACCTCTCCTTCCTATGAGAATTGAGGACATTACCAAGGGTATTTGGTAACGGCTCCATCTCCAGAAGTCACCATGGTTATAAACCTTTCCACTTCTTCTCCACCAACGTTTTCTATAAACGTCCTCTCCTTGTTCGAACATGGATACATGCTATCGGGAATTCAGATTCCGCGGTTAATCCGCTTCATCCTACCACTTCTTTTGATAGCAAAATAATAGCCCAACGAAACTTCTTACGCGAGGGAAGATGACGTACTAAAGTCGACATATACAATACTATGTATAGGGTTTCAATAGGTGTCCAAAACTCGACAAAAAAGATCTAATGACTTTAGGAAAAATATACATATAAAATACTATACTCATACATAGGCCCTAATTGAAACAATACGAGAGACTCCTAGGTTATTGTCTAGGTTTAGCCATCTAATTCTCTATAACCAAGGCTCTGATACCAGTCTGTCACACCTCGTCAAGGTGGAAACGCAAGTGTGTAACTTCATGAATATCATCACAACACATGGTGTCTATATAGAGAAATACTACGCGTACATAAATAGAGAAAAGTACAGACACGAAGTGTCATAACGATACCCCAAAAGAAAATAACCAAATCAAACCTCCAAAGGTATCTTCAACAAAATCAAACAAATTCAAATCTAACATGTAGATAATTCATTCTCAAATGCAACTAAAGTCTCTTCTAGTCGCTTCCTTCTATCTTATCCTTAGAATGCTCACCTAAAAATGATGCTTAAAACGTCAATATAATGTTGGAGAGATTCATAGGTTTAAGACACACAATATCACTCAAGGCAACTAGTTCACTGTGATTATAAAATATAGCTGGACAAATAAATATATTTATCACATAAGCTAACATGCAATCACATAGAATAAAGCAACCATTATCAATTTGGACAAAACGTGTCCACCGATCCCTTTTCACATCACACAGCAATTTGGACGGAACGTGCCCACCGATCCCTTATCATCAATTAGGTTGCATGCGCGAGCAATGGGATAAGCATCCCCCCAATTGAATCCACATTTTAATCACACAACATTAACATCACATATAGCATTCACATGATGACATTTAAAGTCCAAGAATTTAAACCACACATAATCACAGTAACTCAAATTATTTATCACAAGCATCATTCCCATCCCAAGTTTAAAACAAAGTAAAAGTGGGACTATGAACTCACCTCAAACTTTGCAGCTTCCACAAACACAATCATAAATCTATATAACAAAAATTAGTGCACGTTACACATGGCCAAGCTATAAGCTATATCCCACGTAATACGCATATGATGGATGTCTAAGGTTCATATGACCCACCATGGATCTCCTAGACTCCATACTAACCATCACCAAACATTAATGCTCACTAAATCCCTTGCACAAATAATTTCAGAAAACGCAGAATTTTAGGGTACATTCACCCACATAAAATCATGACCAAACAAGCTCCACAATCACACCAAAGTTTCATCANCACGTTACACATGGCCAAGCTATAAGCTATATCCCACGTAATACGCATATGATGGATGTCTAAGGTTCATATGACCCACCATGGATCTCCTAGACTCCATACTAACCATCACCAAACATTAATGCTCACTAAATCCCTTGCACAAATAATTTCAGAAAACGCAGAATTTTAGGGTACATTCACCCACATAAAATCATGACCAAACAAGCTCCACAATCACACCAAAGTTTCATCATGGTCCCTTATGAGTAGACAATCTATCCTCAGAAGGCCATGCACTCTAAACACACACAAGTACCCATAAGAAAATCAAACTTGACAAATATCCAGATTCGGATCTGAACGCACACCAAAAAGTTTTAAGCAAACTAAAATACTTGCACAACTTTTTATCGCAAATCCTTCGCGTGGGAGTCTAATTACATGTGAAACTCAACTCCTCTAGAAGGGCTAACCTAGATCTCACTTTTTCATACCCAAATCACTACCAAACTTATGACCTAATTCTGTCCCGGTTTAACAGCTTTGACATTTTAATTTATAAAAATTGTTTGACTGACTTTCGGACCTAGAAATCAATCTTGGTCAGACTTTTTGGAAAGCTCTTTCTATGAACTATAATTTAGACTCAAAATTCGTTATCTAATTCATTCCATCTATTAAATAACTTCATATCTTTACAGCAATATGTTTCTGTCCAAACCCTAACTCATTAACCAACATGTTTAATGACCAAATCTCTTCACCAATCATTATACTATTATTAATCAATGATTCTAACATGTTTAACATCATTAATTTACTGAAGTTTACAAATGCTAAATCCATCATAATTAGTATTACATGAATTGCATTAATTAATTGAACACAAATATCGAAAATTATACCTTGATCTTGATTATTGCTCCAATAAATAAAACCCTAACTTTTTTCCTTCTTGTTCTCTCTTGGATCGACCATAATACTCAAAAAAACATTTTAGGGCTGTTTGGGTTTGTTTATATTGTTGGATCGATGTACTCTGACCAAACTAACTATGTAGCTTGTAAGGGTTTAGTAATCTTGGATAAATCCTAAACTACTAACAATGAAACACTGAATAACTTTGTTAAGTATGCGGAATCTACTTCAACAAAGCTAAGAAGAATTATCAAAGAACTTTGATTATATTATTACTTTGAACCTGCATTCATACACAGATTCACTAACAACCCTAATAAATCTAATATCGAACTTGCATGTATCTCTAAAATCGTATACATCTAATGCCAATCTAGGGATCTTTTTATAGGCATAAGGAAAACCCTAGTCGGTTTACAATACTTGAACGACAAGTAAACTAACTCTAACATAGAACATTCTATATTTACACAATAATCCTTAAACATTTAGCATAATTTGCATGTCAGTCCTTTTACATTAGCAGCACTTTGACTTGTTTCCATACGATCAGTACTTTGACTTTATATCTTCAGCAGTACTTTGACTTTAAACTTCAGCAGTACTTTGACTTTTATCAGTACTTAGACTTTATATCCCAACAATCCTCCCCTAACTTGAATTCTACTTGCTTGATTTCAAGTTCCTTTGTCTTCCTCTTTAATCCACGCCATATTACTTTAGCATCTTTGTCTTCAAGGAAAGATTGTAACTTTATCATCTGTCTTGTACTATCCATGTGAATCCAAACTCTAACATCTTTGTCTTGTACTTACTGAGTTTGTTTTGTCATCATCAAAGTGATCTTTGTCAGCAATAGCAATCTTTATCTTCAATCTTTATCTTCACAGCAACTTAATCTTTTCAGCTACGCAGCAACATATTGCAAAATGTACATCATATCATAAAGTTTCAGTCTATTCTCATCACATCCAGGTGTATAAACTACTGTGAGAGGTGAATCATTGAAAATTAATGGATTTTGATGTCTCTTTACCAAAGCCATTAACTCTGGAGTAGCCAATGTTTAGGTTAGTAAACCATGGTACATTGATAACCATATGATTCTTAGCAAATCATCAGCTATCAACGGATTTGTTTAGTCTTTACCAAGAGCCGTTTGCTTTTGGACTAGTTAGTTCTTTTAGTACAATCACTACCAAGGTGAACTAATTACCAAACAAATGGATTTTCCACAGCCTTTACCACAAGCCATTTTCTTGTGGGCTAGCCAACTCTTGACTATTTCAGATATGGTGAGTTGAAAACCATACAATTTTTAGTAAATTGTAAACTAAAAACGGATTTGATTATCACATCAGAGGCGTACCCTCATGATGAGTCAAACTCTTTCTTGTCTGTTAAACATGGTGAGTTGAATACCATTTGTTGTGTAGTACAAGTACTAACACCATGTGTTTCTCAAAACAATTTGTTGCTGTAAATTTGAAAAGTATTTTGCACTTTAAAAAAATTGCTATTTTATTAAGGACTTTACTGGTTTTTGGCTGCAAGCAGTAGTTTGGTAAAGTACTGTTTGTTCAGCAGTACTTTTAAATAAAGTACTTATTATTCAAAAAGTATATACAATAAAGATCATACCAGAAATCATGCATCATCATCTGCTAAGGTTGTCCAGTTGATGAACAACTTAATGACCATGAGAGCTGTTTCATTTTCATCTTCTACTTCCATACCATGTTCTAGCATTCTGACCATCAGATCTTTTGTAAGAGGATATCTCCTTTCTGCTAGCATGTGAACCATGGTACCATCTTCTAATTCTAAGACATGCACTCCACATGATTCAAAATCCTCTTGATTCTTCCAAATATCATCAGTGCTTGTCTCTTCAGTCTCCCAGATTGTTGTAAGATCACCCAACAAAACTACACCTATTCTTTTAAGTGGAATATGTTCAAAATGAGCTTGTATTTGCTGGTATAGATGGAGTAAATCTTCTCTATCAATTAGATACAATATGTCCCACAACAAATTAAATGCTCTGAAGCTTTCATCTTCTCTGTGGAAAACAAAGTAATCTCCATCTTTCTTAGATTCCACAACTTCTAATGCAGATATCTTGGACTTCGTTTCAGCAACTTCATTTGACTTAGGATGTTCAAAGTCAACAACCCTTAGATAATTCCTCAGCTCATCAATTGTGTCTGTTCTCAATTCCACTGTGGTCTTGAGCTTCTTTGATGACTGATCTTTAGTTGTTGTTCTTTTTCTTTTATTTCTAGCATCCACCATCTGTTTTGCATCATCAGTATCAAAACCAATAATACTATCAACTTGTTTTTGATAAGATTCTCTTACAGCATTGTTGGATCGATATACTCTGACCAAACTAACTATGTAGCTTGTAAGGGTTTAGTAATCTTGGATAAATCCTTAACTACTAACAACGAAACACTAAATAACTCTGTTAAGTATGCGGAATCTACTTTAACAAAGCTAAGAAGAATTATCAAAGAACTTTGATTATATTAAAACTTTGAATCTGCTTATGTACACAGATTCACTAACAACCCTAATATCTCTAATATCGTATATAATCTAATGCCAACCTAGGGATCCTTTTATAGGCATAAGGAAAACCCTAGCCGGTTTACAATACTTGAACGACAAGTAAACTAACTCTAATCTAAAGAACATTCTAGAATTACATAATAATCCTTAAACGTTTTACATTTTAGTCCTTTTATCATAGCAGTTCTTTAATAAGCAACACGTTGACTTTCTTCAGCAGCACTTTGACTTTTATGAGAAGCAGTACTTTGATCTTCCAGCAGTACTTTGACTTTATAACCCAACAATCCTCCCCTAACTTGAATTCTACTTGCTTGATTTCAAGTTTCTTTGTCTTCCTCTGAATTCATATCATTTTTAACTTCAAGGAATGATTGTATCTTTCTTTACTGTAATTATATAGTCACCATCAAAGTACTCTTCATCAACAATCTTTTTCAGCAACTATCAGCAACAATCTTTACAGCTACTCAGCAACATATTGACATAAGGTAAATCAAATCTTTTAAGTTTCATACTATTCTCATCACTTCCAGGTGTGTTAACTCCTGTGAGAGGTGAATCATTGAAAAATAATGGATTTTGATGTCTCTTTACCAAAGCCATTAACTCTGGAGTAGCCAATGTTTAGGTTAGTAAACCATGGTACATTGATAACCATATGATTTTTATCAAATCATCAGCTATCAACGGATTTGAGTAGTCTTTACCAAGAGCCGTTTGCTTTTGGACTAGCTAGTTCTTTTAGTACAATTACTACCATGGTGAACTAATTACCATATAAATGGATTTTCCACAACCTTTACCACAAGCCATTATCTTGTGGGCTAGCCAACTCTTCACTATCACAGATATGGTGAGTTGAAAACCATACAATTTTTAGTAAATTGTCAACTAAAAATGGATTTGATAATTACATCAGAGCCGTACCCTCATGATGAGTCAAAATCTTTCTTGTCTATTAAACATGGTGATTTGAATACCATTTGTTGTGTAGTACAAGTACTAACACCATGTGTGACTCAAAAACATTTTGTTTCTGTTTTATTCTATGCTTCAAAAAGTATTTTGCACTTTACAAAAATTGCTATCTTATAAAGAACTTTACTGGTTGAAAACTTCAAGCAGTACTTTGATAAAGTACTGTTTGTATAACAGTACTTTGAATAAAGTACTTTGTTATTCAAAAGATATATATAATAAAACCATACCAGTATTTATGAATCATCCTCTGCCGAAATTGTCCATTTGATGAACAATTCAATCACCATTAGAGTTGTATCATTCTCTTGTTCTACCTCCATACCATGTTCTAGCATTCTGATCATAAGATCTCTTGTAAGACGGTATCTCCCTTCTCCTAGCATGTGAATCATGGTTCCATCTTCTAGCTCTAATACATGTACTCCTGCTAAATCAAAGTATCTCCAACATTGAATTTCCCAATCTTCTTGATTCTTCCAAATGTCATCTGTACTTGTTGCTTCAGTATCCCAAAGAGTTGTAAGATTACCCAGCAAGACTAACCCTATTCCTTTTAGTGGAATATGTTCAAAATAAGCTTGTATCTGCTGGTATAAATAGAGTAAATCTTCTCTGTCTATAAGATACAATATGTCCCACAGAAAATTAAATGCTCTAAAGCTTTCATCTTCTATGTGGAAAACAAAATAATCTCCATCTTCTTTTGATTCTACAACCTCCAATGCAGATATCATAGATTTTGTCTCAGCAGTTTCTTTTGCCTTGGGATAATCAAAATCAACAACCCTTAGATAATTCCTCAGCTCATCCACTGTATCTGTTCTTAATTCAATTGTGGTCTTGGGCTTCTTTGATGTCTGTTCTTGAGTTGTTGTTCTTTTTCTCTTTGAGCTTCTTGTTTTAACTTTATCCATCATCTGTTTTCCTTCCTCAGTATCAAAACCAATAATACCATCAACTTGCCTTTGATAGGCCTCTCTGACAGCATCATATAGATCTTTCATCTCTTGATACTTTAACCTCTGCAGACCTTTGTATCCTCGACCTTTCAAATAACTCATCATAAAATTCCTTTCTTGAGCTTTTGTGACTGGTCTTTTTGGTTGAACAATTGGCTTGATTGAAATTTCAACTTCAGCATCTAATTCAGCTTGTAACTTTCTGGCAGCTTCTTCACCTTGAGCTTCTTGAAAAGCCCTTATCTGTGCTAAAGTAAATTCCTTCTTCTTCTTCTTTTTCTCTGACTCTACCAAGATTCCTTTCCCTTTATCCTTAGGATCTAGCTCTTGAGTAGGTTGAGAAGAAGGTTGTATATCTTCAGTATGTTCAACTCCAGGAATAACAATACCTCTAGATCTAGATATACTCATCATAATCTCAGCAATAGTCTCATCATCACTATTGGTAGATTTTCTAACCTCTTCTTCCTGAACTGGATTGGATGGACCCACATCTTCTTCAAAATCCAAGGTCCTTGGTGTGATTAAAAACTCTCTCACAGTACCTTGATGAGCAGTATCTTGATGAGCAGTACCTTGAGCATTTTCAACACCAGTATCTTCCAAATCCAATTCCTCTTTATCACCACTTCTGACTTGAATATCAGCTTCTTGAAGATCAATTTTCTCAGTCTCATCAATCTTTCTCTCAGCAGTATCTTGATGAGAAATGTTTTCTTCAAGTGGTGTTATTTGAATATCATCATTAAAATCAACATCTTCATTCTTATCAAAACCAGCATCTTCATTCACATTCTCATTATGCAAATTCCTCCTCAATGGGAATGAATAATGTTTCTTGAGCTTTCTTTTCTTCGACTTAGGTTTGTGACCACTTTTCTGTTGTGACTTGACCCATTTCCTGTGATGTTTAACAAGTGGCCAAACAAACCTCTTCAATCGTTTGAACTTGTTGCCCAACTTCAAAAGTAGTGCAGCTTGTTCTTCATAAGCTCTCTTCAGTCTCCTTAGTTTCCTTTTCAAAGCATAAGTATACATAACTCCTTCTTGAGTAGGTGCCTCCTCATCAGCCATGACC
Source organism: Artemisia annua (assembly GCA_014162995.1). NCBI lineage: Eukaryota > Viridiplantae > Streptophyta > Magnoliopsida > Asterales > Asteraceae > Artemisia > Artemisia annua. The sequence goes on along the minus strand of LBNU01031277.1, from coordinate 42,623 downwards.
CCCCTCATCTCCTCCAGATGTTTTAGAACCATCTGTAGAAGTATAATCATTGGGAGTGGGTGGTTTATTCTCAGCATGGTGGTTGATTCTCAGCATCATCTGAAACAGGACTAGAAGTACCTTGCAAAGAAGCAGTCTTTTCTTTGGAAATAGTATGTTGAGAAGCATCTCCTCCCTCTGAGTGTGACTGCTCAAAATGTTGTGAAACATCTTGAGCTTGGGATGGAGTAGGAGCAGAGTCTGAATGCTCAGAAGCATGGTCTGATTCCTCTTGAGTAGCATCTCTAATAGCTTGTGCCATTTCCAGAATATGTGCAGTGAGAGGTGTATTCCTTCCAAAGAACTTAGCACTCTTGGTAGCCATAAAAGTGAACACCTTGTTAGGAAGAGCAATGGCTGGCAAGAAGCTTTGAGGTTTGGGAACACCCTCAAGCTGTTTGTTCAAAAAGAGTTGAATGAACCTGGGATACATCAAAAATGGTGAACCATTCTTGATGTGTTTGTGCATACCATCAAGAATCATGAATGAGAAGTTGAAAGGCTGATTGGTAGCTAATCCCACTAAGGCAGATGCTATGGTTTGACTAAATTCATTCCAAGCAGTACTTTTATTACTGAGGCAATGAAGTTGAACATGAATCAGGTACTTCCAGTGTGGACTAAATAAGAATTTCTCTAATGTAAGCTTAGTAAGTGAACCCTCATACCTAATATCTCTAAGGGTGTCCCAAAGTACTTGTTTATCAAACCTCACACTACCTTCTTCTTCATGAAACATAAGGTCTGTGCGAATACTAGCCTCTGTAATCCTAATATTACGCCCAGCAACTTTAGCCGTAATGAATGAGATATCCGGTTCTTCCCAACCTTATGCAGCAGTAGCCCAAAATTCTTGAATCCATGGCCCAATGATATCCGGATTGACCAATAAAGAGTAATTGATTGAAGACCCAGTTAGGAAATCAATCACAGCATGAAAATCAAGATTCAATTCGGTCTTATCCAAATTAGCAATCATATTATGCTTACTGCAAGTGGAACGAGCAGCAGTACTTTGGCAAAGTACTGTTTCATCAAAATATCTTTTAACATTGACTCTTTGACCAAAATATCTTCTGAAAGTCAACCCGATACATTTAATACTTTCCATATTTACTCCCCAAAGCTACTAAGGCAAGTATGATTGAATGATCATCATTAATAACCCATGAGACTTACTTGCCTATAAAAAGAACATACATTAACACTTATCTTCATCAAAAATTATCTTCATCAAAAAAACCCTAACTTCATCACGAGCAACTTCCCATTGATATACATCTCATCCGATGACTCCACTGATTCAGAGATCAATTACTTCTCTGATTCTGATTCTGATTCTAATCCAGGATGNGATACATTTAATACTTTCCATATTTACTCCCCAAAGCTACTAAGGCAAGTATGATTGAATGATCATCATTAATAACCCATGAGACTTACTTGCCTATAAAAAGAACATACATTAACACTTATCTTCATCAAAAATTATCTTCATCAAAAAAACCCTAACTTCATCACGAGCAACTTCCCATTGATATACATCTCATCCGATGACTCCACTGATTCAGAGATCAATTACTTCTCTGATTCTGATTCTGATTCTAATCCAGGATGGAGTGGTTATTTTCCTCCTATTGCATCAAGCTCAACCAACCTAAAACCTAACAAAAAGGTTTCAACTTCTGCTCCAGCTTCATCATTATCCAGTGAATTGCCACAAGCCTTGACACAGGCTCTAGAGTCTGCCTCAAAGAACATGAAGTGACTTGCTCAGAAGAAGCCTGCAAGACCAGAAAGACCTCCAAAGCAAGTGCTTGGCTTGGCTTGCCCAAGGAAGCAATCATCTTTTGATGACAAGAGAAAGATTGCTCAGAAGGCAAAGCACAATTATCAGGGAAAAGGAAAAAGGCCTATGGAGTAGGTTATGTAGGATATAGGTTAGGTAGGGTTGGTCTAGGTTGTTTTGATGATGTATTTCTGTCTTTATTGTGTGTATAACTCTTGAATGATGAATGTAATCAACTTTAAATGATAATGAATAAAATTTCTTTGCTGTTGAATGATATATGTAGCCTCCCCTAAAATAATGACTAACTACCAATGCCTCCCCTCAAAAGTAGCTTAATTATTTATCATACCAATACTTACCACCAAATGCTTGAATCTTGAAACATCAAAGCCTTTTGTAAGTAAATCTGCTACATTATCATTTGTGTGCACCTTGACAACATTAATGAGTCTATGCTCATAACAATCTCGAATAAAGTGATGCTAATCTGAATGTGCTTGGTCTTGGAATGGTAAACTGGATTCTTCACAATACAAATAGTACTCTCATTATCAATGTTGATAGGAGTATTCTTGAAATTGAATTCATAGTCCAAGAGTTGATTCTGCATCCAAAGTACTTGTCCACAACAACTTGCAGCTACAATATATTCTGCTTCAGTAGAAGATGTTGCTACAATTGTTTGTTTCTTACATTGCCATGAAACTAATCTTCTTCCAAGATATTGGCATCCTCCAGTGGTTGATCTTCTATCATAATTATCCCATGCATAATCACTATCTGAAAAAGCTTCCAAGTGAAAAGGTTTTTCCTTAGGATACCACAATCCTAACTTAGGTTGATGCTTGAGATAACCAAAAATCCTCTATACTACATTCATATGAGAGACCTTGGGTGAGACTTGATATCTTGCATAAAGACATACAGCAAACATAATATCAGGCCTTGATGCAGTTAAGTACTTAAGACAACCAATCATAGATCTGTAAAGCTTGACATCCACTGGTTTTCCATCTTCATCCTTTCCTAATGAGTTTGAAGCTTTAATGGGTGTTATGACTGGCTTGATAGTACTGAGATTAAACTTCTTAAGAATGTCAGTGACATACTTATCTTGACTTATGAAAATTCCAGTACTTGATTGTTTAACTTGAAGCCCCAAAAAGAAAGTTAATTCACCCAGTGAACTCATTTGAAATTCTTTTTGCATGAGCTGTTCAAATTCTTTCACCATAGACTGTTTTGTGGCTCCAAAGATAATATCATCCACATAAACTTGAACAAGCATGATATCCTTTTTATCTCTTTTAATGAACAAAGTCTTATCAATTGCACCTCTCCTGTAACCATGTTGCAATAGAAAAGTGGAGAGTCTTTCATACCAAGTTCTGGGAGCTTGATGAAGGCCATACAACGCCTTGACAACTTTGTAGACTTTGTTTGGATTTTCAGGATCCTGAAAACCAGGAGGTTGTTTAACATAGACTTTGTAATTTTGCCATAAAGGAAGGCACTCTTGACATCCATTTGATAAACTGGAAATCCCATATATGATGCAAAAGCAAGAAATAACCTTATAGCTTCAATTCTTGCTACAGGAGCAAACACTTCATCATAGTCTACTCCTTCTTCTTGTCTGTATCCTTGTGCAACCAATCTTGCTTTGTTCGTGATAACATTTCCTCTTTCATCCCTTTTAACTCTGAAAAGCCATCTTGTACCAATTACCTTCTTGCCATCTGGTAAATCACATAGTACCCAAACTTCTTGAAGGTTGCATTGTAGAAGTTCTTCTTGCATAGCTTCAACCCAACTCTCTTTAGTTAAAGCTTGAGCTATATTCTTGGGTTCTTCTTGAGATATAAAGCAGGCAAACAGGCATGTTTGTTGATCCTTATGATTCATCCTGTTTTGTTTATAAACAAAGCTAAGTAAAGCATTATGTTGCTGTGAAAAACCTTTAGCTTTTGTTTTTGTGAGCACTCCTGAAGTTGAAGGTCCAATGATTTGATCAACTGGATGATTTTTATGAATTCTTGATGTAGGAGTTGATGGAACTTCAAGATCATTATCCAAATTTGTGAAGTCAGGATCTTCATGGGAATTTGAAAAAATACCTTCATCTTCTAACTCATCATCAGTGTCTACTAATTCAGGCATGTTAGGATCATTTAAATCCATAATTGGTTCAGCAGTATTTTGATCCAAAGTACTGTGATCCAAAGTACTGTCATCCAAAGTACTGTCATCCAAAATACTGTGAGTATTTTCTTTGAACTTACCCCTTTTCTTTGCATCTTCATAGGCTCTCCTTTGATCATCTTCATAGGATTTAGCTAGTGTTTCTTGAAAGAGAATCATATTGAGTTCATCTTGAATTGCTTGATCTTCATTAGAGAGTATAGAAGTTGGTTCAACAGTACTTTGCTTCTTCTCAATGGTTATGGGTTCTTCATCAGTAACATCTTCTGATCTAACATTGACTCCATGAACAATATATTGTGAATCTTCTTCCTTGTGAACAACTTGATTTTCTTCTCTGACAGGCACATAATTCATAGAAGGAGTCAAACTATCAAGATCAAAATACCAATCCGGACCTTTTCCTTTTTGATTTTGTTGATCTTTCAGAAAATCAACATGAAGACATTCTTGAACCTTTTTGGTAACCCTGTTGTACACTCTAAAACCTTTGCTGGTGGTACAATTATCCTTCTTCTGACTTACCATCAAATTTTCCCAGAGAATCAATAGTATTGAGAATAGTCAGAGAGCATCCAAAAGGTTTTAGAAAACGAATATTTGGTTTCTTACCCATAAGCAACTCATAAGGTGTCTTCATCTGAGGTTTAGTCACTGATACTCAATTCAACACATAGCAAGCAGCACTTACAGCTTCATCCCAAAATTGAATAGGTAATAAAGAATCTGCAAGCATTGTTCTTCCTGCTTCTATAAGTGTTCTATTCTTCCTTTATGCAACACCATTCTGCTGTGGAGTTCTAGCAATACTAAGCTCCCTCTTAATCCCTTTCTTAGCACAAAATTCATCCATTAACTTGTT
>LBNU01031277.1:0-11294 GCA_014162995.1 Artemisia annua | reverse complement strand
TTTTTTTTTTTTTTGATAACCATGGTTTCCGACTTTTTTGGCCGACTAATCCACGGGGTTTGAACCCACCGCCACACAGACTAATAAACTTGTAGATTTTCCATAGGTCTTATTACTTGGTTTTAGATCTTGTGCTTTTAGATTATTAAACTTTTGTTGCTTATCTTCAATAGGGTATTTTTATTTATTTTATTAAGATAGTTATACTGCTTATTTTGTTCTTAATTTCAACCTGTTTTTCATGTATGTGCCCTGTGCCAAGGGTAGTAGTTTCATAAGCTCACTTTCATGAGCTTCTATCTTGCTCCATACTGCACCTCAGACTTAGATTATTGTCATTTTTAGAAGCCCTTATGGCTGGTTTCATGTTTATGAGGTTATTTGCTTCTTTACAGCTTCTTTGTATGCTTATTTTGGTCTATACATTATCACTCAACACACTGAACACACTGACTCATCAGTGTGGTCAATCCATGTTCATAAGCTCCTTGTGAGCTTATCTGTGACCCTTAGCTTGTAAAATTTGGTTCTTTGAGAAGCCAATCCACCAATCTCTTGATTCCAGTGCTTATTTTCAGTTTTGTGGCTTATTTGATAAGGCTGCTCATTGCTTTTTCTTTTTCCCACTTTGCATATCACTGGGTAAACCAGTGAATACAAGCTATTTCACAAGCGTGTATTAAGCTCAATAATGGATATTAACCAGTGAGCCTTGGCTTTTTGGAAAGCTTAGTTGGTATACTTTTTAGTTCCAGTGCTCAGTTTCCCTTTCAAGCTTATTGCATAAGCTTAATTAGGCCTCCAAAGTTGTCCCAAACCTGTTTGGTTATTCAGGATTGGTGGATTTGCTTATTTGGCTTATTAAGCTTATTAAGCTTATTCAGTGTGCTAATCTCACACTTTTCACTTATTTCCTGTTCATTAAGCTTAGTTGCATATTTGTTTTCCTTTGTCACCAGTTTTAGAGCTTATAAGAGCTTTTGGACATTATTTGAGCCAAAAAGCTCATCTGTCTAAATTTTAAGCTTTTATTCTGCTTATTTTCCACTTTCAAAATTTTTGTCTTCATTAAACTTCAATATTATCAGTAGTTTATTAGTTTTGTAAAATTAAAATCAGAAAAATCCAAAAATAAAATAAGTAATAGCTTCTATTTAAGCTTTTAGCTTATTTATTAGCTTTTTCATTAAGCACTTCTTGTTTTTATAATTTTCTTAGGCTCCTGTATTTATTTAATAATTATATAAAAAATTTCATATTTATTAGAGTTTATTTAGTATTTATAATAAATCAATAATAGTTTTGATAATAAATAAATAGTAATAAATTAATAATAAATGAATAAATAGTGTAATAATTATATTTTCAGTTTTAAAATAAGTTTTATAATATTTTAGATTTTTCTAAGTTAAAATTTCATTTATTTAGCCTTATTTCATATTTAATTGTATTTTAGTGTTTTATTAAATAGTTAATAAATAGTTTTTAATTAATAATAATTAATTAAATAGTCTAATAAATAATTTTAATTTTCAAATAATTTTCTTTTATTATTAGGATCCCAAAAATATAAATTTCACATTCGTGGGATATGTATTGATCAAAATTCACTTTTTATCTTGTTACGGTTACGTAATTGTTACGTAAACATACGCGTTTTAGGTTTTTAAGTTTTCTTAACTTTATAATAAGTTTCTATATTATAAATAAATATTTTAAGTTTATTTAATTTGCATTTAAGTCGCTAAGTCATGCAAATTCTTCTATAGTTAAAAATCGATCTTTTGTTTTGTACGTTTACGTTTATTTTTAACCTAAACATACGTTTTTAAGTTCTTTTACGTTTTTAAGTAATCTGATTTCACGTATTTGTTTTTATAGCTTGTTTAAGCTATTTCTTTTTATATTCCTTAGTGTAATCACTCATAACCCTTTTCTGTTCAATATTCCTGATCACGAATTCGTTTTTATTCAGGATATCACATCTCTTTGGGACTTAAACGACCCGGGGATACACCAAACTCCTCAGGACTTCATTGTATTGTGTCTTGAACATTCAGGATTTTTATTACGATTAGCCATTCACAAGTGGTTAGTTTTTGTGATAAAACCTGACGGTTTTCTTTGACAGTGCAGTATCCTGAACAGTGATTTGTGAGGCTAGTGTATGTTTCCGGCGTTCATAGGAGTTTACAGGTCGAATGACCACGGTTGTAGGTACTGTTATATTTTGTGCGAGAGACCCCGTAATCTCATGATTTATTGAAGAAAAGCCTATTTACTGTGAGGACAAGGCAAATCTTCAAAGGACGGGTATTTGAAGAGCGAGAGAAGTGTACCCCGTTTTAAGGGGTCGATTTAAGGCCTAATCGGAGTAAATGTGAATCAAATATTGCCGCAGATGTAATCTTCCTTTTGTCATTTTAGGTACTTTTGAGAAGAATTCTGGAAAACATGCATATTTAGACGTTTTTGGAGCATAAAAGTGAAGAAAACGACAAAGTCTCAAAAGAAGCTGGATTTCCTACCTGACTGCGTCAGAGTCCCAAGGTGACGCCGTCAGCCAATCTTGACAAAGGAGTGAAGTCAGATTACACTATACGCCCTATGAAGAAAACAAGATGTTTACACCTGACGGCGTCAGGTGTTAGAGAATGTACGCCGTCAGGTGTAACACCCCAACCCGGCATGGGTCTGGAGCGCTACAGTATGGTGACATATCAAAGCATACAAGCATACAACGCAAGCGGAAGACTTAAAACAAAAGGTTACAAGGGAAAAAAATCTGAAAGTACAAAGGGATACTAAAACTATAAAGAAAGGAAAATGCCAACTAAACAAAGTCTAATCTAATCCAAGTCCAAAACTAGTCCATATGTAATGGGCTTCTAGTACATGGGGTAGTCCACTAAAGCTCTATAGCACTCTTTACTCAAACCCAGCATCCAACCTAAAACCTGCCGCAGGAAAAGAAATGCGGCTGAGCTTAAAAAGCCCAGTGAACAGATATATAACAAAGCAAACGAATAAACAAAACGTAGATAAGTATGAGAAACAGGACATCATAAGCTTCTACTGAAAGGAATATCATCTGTCAAATGCATAAGAGATTAACGTACAACTGAACGAATACCATAAGTCAAAGGGAAACGAAGTATCAACGTAAGCATAATCATAAGAGAATAGTGAGCACGTATGAAAAAAGGCATGTCTACCAGAGCCACTCGAATAGACATAAAGAAACATAGAATTGCCCGAGCCGACCTACCAGAGCCACTCGAATAGGTCTCCTACAAACATACATACATACATAACCATATATCAAAGGATACAGAGAGGGGAGACCTCTCGGTACCACATGGAGTCGATCACACTCCCCTACACGTGAAGGAGTGTAAAGCACACACCTACATTCACCATACACATAATAATCCAACATATCCGACAAGCCTAGGATGCATCCATACGCCCCCCCCCCCTACAAAGCAATTCATACATATCATAATATCCAAGTGATCACATAATATATCCGACAAAATGGGGATGCCGTGGATCAATCACACCTCCACAGAAAGTGTCATGCCATCGGTGCTTCAATGACACGCCCATGGTACCTCCATGAGTAGTTAGAAAACTTGGGCATAAGAACATACAAAGCATATCATATCATATTCGACAACATATCATATCCAACAGAACATAGTTACTGAACTGAATCATATCATAGCAAGCGAATAACCGACAGATATCAAATCATAGAATCATATCAACGAATCAAAGTAAAAGGGAGCATAGCAATGGCTCAGAAGATCATATCAACGAAATCATATCACGAATCATATCAAAAGCGAATCATAGCAAGGTCGAGGATCAAAAGTCATGAGAAACCCCTACTGAAAAGGGATAGAATATCTGTACCTTAAACCGCCAACGAAACCATAACATAGCCATAGGAATAGGAAGTCACTCATTCTTTAGTGGATCTACACGAATTAATGATTGGCTAATTATTAATAACTTGTTTTAAGTCGGATTACTCATTTTAGTCGGCTTTCCATTTATCGTAGCTTTCCAAAAATAGTAACTTTCCATATTTAATAAGTTTTCCGAATTAGGAATCTTATACTTTAGGGTCATGGATGACAAGTAAATAAATTTAAAGGTTAATAATGACCAATATAATAGTTATGTTTAAATATGTTAATTTAATAAAGTTTAGGGTCATAAATATAACTTATCAAAATTTAATATTAAAAGTGTCAAATAAATTATTTTAAAGTTAATGCTATAATTTAATATTAAGATGATAATTTTAGACCTCGTCGTTCATAATTTATTAACGCATCTTTGACATAAATTTTAGACCGCGACAACCAAATTATGTCATTATCAAATGTATAATCACACTTGAATTAATGAGCAAAATCTTACTTATGCATGTACAATTCTTTAATCTATCTTATATTAATGTATGACTTTAAATGATTTCCATGCACACTCTCTTTATTTGACTATTAACGTCCAATTCACAACTGCACATTGGTATTGATGTATCATTAGTATATTTACCATGCAAACACCTTTAGATATGTTTAGAAACCTTACAAGAAAACATATCACATGCTTATTTAAAAATCCATTTCGATACTGTGATTTAGTTTCAAAAGTCGAAACATTCAAATACTCTAATCTCGATTAATATAAGTCGAATATCAATGGTTCAAGAAATCATAAACACAACAGCATCTATATATTCGATTTGGTTGCTATTTATTTAACGTGACATGGCCCATTTACTTTCTTATATCTTGTATTAAACTAAACATGGTTCTAGTTGTTCTTGTAACATATTAACGTATGCATGGTTCTATATATATAGATTAAAACAAAAATCTTGGCTAAATAAAAGGGAACTCGAATAGAAAGACAACACCATACGAATAACACATCCTTTATGTATCTATACGATTGACATTAAACGAAAATCACACTCGACCTCAAAGTAAACCAGACTTCTCATTGTGTTTTAATTCTTCCAAGTAATCTGTTGCATAATGAACATTTAGATATAACAAGTTTTCGTATCGGGTTTTCATGGTCACATGTAATATGGAGTTCAAGAATTACCTCAAGTCGAATGATATATTGAGGCTGAAACAAGAACGCAAGGCGAGACCGATTCAGTACACGAAAACAAGAATCAAAGGAGCATTGTCGAACCCCAAACTTAACCGAATACATCCACAATGTACAAATCGCGATCCATCCTTAACCTCCTCCTAACACAATTCTATCGTGAGTGGAATGAACCGAACCAAACACGAAATCACAGCCCGGACTAAAACTCGTACACTCACCTTGAATAAAGACGTAGAAACTCAAAAGGTCATGAATTTCATGCACTCGGTTTTATTCATACGATGATCAAGAGGAAAGTTTAGGCTTATGAGGTGAAATAAATATATATTAAAGTGATATACTTGAATCTTCGTATTCATGAACGTATCTTCTCTATATGGTAAATGATTTTCTCTTATCACAAAAGTCGTGTGAGATTTAACAAGGAAATTCGTGGTGATGGGTGATTGGGTCGAAATTTAAGGTGATAGATGGTGATTAGTCGAAATTTATGGGGAGGTTAAATGAGTGATTCAGTTACCATATTTCGAATTAGTGACTGTGTACAAATATTATCATTGGTCCCACAACATTATTTAACGTGTGATATTTAAAATGTGTATAAATTATTTTATCGTGAGTTTTATTATCGGTATAAATGTGTATTGTTCAAATATTACGGTTTTAATACTTAGTATATATTGTAATGTCTTGCATTCTTATTCGTCTTTTCAAAAGTTTAAAATTAGAGGGGTATTTTGGGTATTTTAAATGTTCAAATTTTCCAGGTTTTACAACTCTTCCCCTCTAAAAAGAAAATTTTCGTCCTCGAAAATTGAAGTCGCAAAAGTTAGACGGAGACGTAGCCAAACACACAAGATTGTCACAGTTGATCCTCACGCTCGGGAGGTTCTTCCAACAAAATCTTCAAAAACAACACAGTTTCTCATGACTCGATCCCAATAAACTTGGATAGCCACAGGCTCTCCACAGAACAAAAATCATAACAAATCTGATCTAGCGAATACGAAACAAATACATAGCAGATGACAGATGATAGCTGAAATCTCCCAAAGAGATACCTGAAACACATATACCTACGAGACAAACACGGAGATAGTGCTACTGATAAAACTTCGTCAACTCCTACTAAATTCTGAACGAACAAAGGAACTTGCCATAGTCGGAGGAGCACCAATCGAATCATCAATCGTATCAAGAGTCTCATAAAGAGATGGGTAACATATTCGTAATGACGATCAAAATCATAATTTAGAGTATCAAAACGTATTAGAAGGCATAACAGAATAGATAGAATAATCGTACGGATAAGAATGAATCCAAGATCTAACGTGTCGCGAACCAAAACTTCCTTAAAAGCCAAGACGTCTAACTCTTCTGTGCAGAATAATCATACGGAACCACACTCCCAGTCTAAACCCCAATTCCTCCTCCACAATAATAACTAATCCATTAGGTGCTGTAATCGTCTCTGAACTTCAGTAAGTAGCTCTCCGACCTTATTCCAACCAAAAGGCATTCCATATCTCCATTCATACAACTCCTAGAAGAACATCTTGTCACTTGCATGCCATCTTCCTCAATCAGCAACCACAACTAACTAAACACTTGTCAAACTTCCCGCTCAACCCCTTTTCCAATTTCAAATAATTACTCTGTCTGTCCATTCATCTGAAAATGAGAAGTCGTACTAACATCCCGAATCAAATTTCCACAGGTTTCTGTACTTCTTCTAAAAATGTGCTGCAAAACGCGATTCTCTTTCATGGTCACTGCAGGTGCGCTATGTAGCTTGAATGATCTTATGCCGAAAGAAATCTCTGTCGATCTTCCAAGCAAGTCGTTCCAGTCAATGCTCTTGCTCCTGTGCGTGGAAATTACCAATGTAGTCACCACCGTCTTCATACCATCCCGTCCAGCTCTTGCTTAAAGACTATACATATTAGTGCAACTAAGATGAATAGAGTTGATAAGACCGTTCACTTCAAACTGCTTCCTACCATCGTAGAAATTCAACACCGAAAACAAAGATGATTCTCGTGTTTCTCTTTCGTCTCTGACCACACTAATATGTCATACTATGACAATTTTTCTAAGTATTCATGAAAGACACGATTTATCAAATCCATAGGAATTGACGAAAAGGTAACCAATACAATTGGCATTAAACACACAATTATGAAAAGAAAATACTATGAGTATCCCGTTCCTTACACAAAATAAGACATGATTTAGCTTCCAACAATAAATACAATCATCATTCTCCTCCACGAATAAAACAAAAACACACAAAGATACATAGCGAACGTTCCAAACAAATCGAATAACTCTCAGGGCGAGTTTCATCAGAGAAGTATCTTCACAGTAGTGGGGAAATCAACGCACGAGTTTCAAAACAAAGTGGTTATAAACGATTATCATGTTAAGAATCATGGCGTAGAATATGAACTTCACAAAACGTCAAAGGTGACAAACATAAAATGACAGTCGTCATCATCATTATACTCAGGCAACAAATCCAAATCCAGAATAACATCGAAGCGAACATCTCCAAAGTAAACAGATTAGCACAACAAAATCGTCTCCAAATATCTCCAGAACGCATTGGACAAATAGGATGCACACGATGAAATGTCACAAAACTTTCATAGGAGTAGAATAGGTAAGGTCAAAAATCAACAATGAAGAAAGAATTAAAAGCAAGGAGAAGTCATAGAGTGTGTCGAACACGTAGGATTCATACATACGTGAATCTCCGAACTAACGAAAGGCATCTAGCGAATGTCAAACGAATCAAGAATCGAAGTTTAAAACAAAGTGATAACTCCAGGAAATGAGACTTATAAGGCATACTACGAAGTCTAACGGCATCCTAAACACATGTCGTGAATCCTGAAAAGTCTTCTAAGTCTCCAAAACGAATGATCTTGTAAGAGCTTATCGAAAAGCAAAGGCATAAATCAGTGTAAAGGCGGAAGCAAGTAAACCAACGTATGATCATATATCTACCCAATACTCACCGGTCATACTAAAGCTCTTAAGGGGCGAAACTTAACGTAAATCCTTCCAAGGTTATTCCTAAAGCTTCTAAGGTGCAAACCTAAGGGTCCAAAACTCACAGGCCATAACTTAGGTACTACAAGCTGCAGCCTGGGCTCTGAAACCATAATTGTTACACCCCAACCCGGCATGGGTCTGGAGCGCTACAGTATGGTGACATATCAAAGCATACAAGCATACAACGCAAGCGGAAGACTTAAAACAAAAGGTTACAAGGGAAAAAAAATCTGAAAGTACAAAGGGATACTAAAACTATAAAGAAAGGAAAATGCCAACTAAACAAAGTCTAATCTAATCCAAGTCCAAAACTAGTCCATATGTAATGGGCTTCTAGTCCATGGGGTAGTCCACTAAAGCTCTATAGCACTCTTCACTCAAACCCAGCATCCAACCTAAAACCTGCCGCAGGAAAAGAAATGCGGCTGAGCTTAAAAAGCCCAGTAAACAGATATATAACAAAGCAAACGAATAAACAAAACGTAGATAAGAATGAGAAACAGGACATCATAAGCTTCTGNATTATCAAATGTATAATCACACTTGAATTAATGAGCAAAATCTTACTTATGCATGTACAATTCTTTAATCTATCTTATATTAATGTATGACTTTAAATGATTTCCATGCACACTCTCTTTATTTGACTATTAACGTCCAATTCACAACTGCACATTGGTATTGATGTATCATTAGTATATTTACCATGCAAACACCTTTAGATATGTTTAGAAACCTTACAAGAAAACATATCACATGCTTATTTAAAAATCCATTTCGATACTGTGATTTAGTTTCAAAAGTCGAAACATTCAAATACTCTAATCTCGATTAATATAAGTCGAATATCAATGGTTCAAGAAATCATAAACACAACAGCATCTATATATTCGATTTGGTTGCTATTTATTTAACGTGACATGGCCCATTTACTTTCTTATATCTTGTATTAAACTAAACATGGTTCTAGTTGTTCTTGTAACATATTAACGTATGCATGGTTCTATATATATAGATTAAAACAAAAATCTTGGCTAAATAAAAGGGAACTCGAATAGAAAGACAACACCATACGAATAACACATCCTTTATGTATCTGTACGATTGACATTAAACGAAAATCACACTCGACATCAAAGTAAACCAGAATTCTCATTGTGTTTTAATTCTTCCAAGTAATCTGTTGCATAATGAACATTTAGATATAACAAGTTTTCGTATCAGGTTTTCATGGTCACATGTAATATGGAGTTCAAGAATTACCTCAAGTCGAATGATATATTGAGGCTGAAACAAGAACGCAAGGCGAGACCGATTCAGTACATGAAAACAAGAATCAAAGGAGCATAGTCGAACCCCAAACTTAACCGAATACATCCACAATGTACAAATCGCGATCCATCCTTAACCTCCTCCTAACACAATTCTATCGTGAGTGGAATGAACCGAACCAAACACGAAATCACAGCCCGGACTAAAACTCGTACACTCACCTTGAATAAAGACGTAGAAACTCAAAGGTCATGAATTTCATGCACTCGGTTTTATTCATACGATGATCAAGAGGAAAGTTTAGGCTTATGAGGTGAAATAAATATATATTAAAGTGATATATTTGAATCTTCTTATTCATGAACGTATCTTCTCTATATGGTAAATGATTTTCTCTTATCACAAAAGTCGTGTGAGATTTAACAAGGAAATTCGTGGTGATGGGTGATTGGGTCGAAATTTAAGGTGATAGATGGTGATTAGTCGAAATTTATGGGGAGGTTAAATGAGTGATTCAGTTACCATATTTCGAAATAGTGAGTGTGTACAAATATTATCATTGGTCCCACAACATTATTTAACGTGTGATATTTAAAATGTGTATAAATTATTTTATCGTGAGTTTTATTATCGGTATAAATGTGTATTGTTCAAATATTACGGTTTTAATACTTAGTATATATTGTAATGTCTTGCACTCTTATTCGTCTTTTCAAAAGTTTAAAATTAGAGGGGTATTTTGGGTATTTTAGATGTTCAAATTTTCCGGGTTTTACATCAGGTGTTAACTTAAAGAGTGACGGCCCAGAGCAATTTAAAGAGTGACGGCGTCAGAAGTAAATCTAGGCCATTCGAGAACCCTAATGACGGCGAGCTGACGGTGTCAGAACCTATAACCTGACGCCGTCAGAATGTAAAATCTATATATATTTTCCTATTTTTCATTCATTAGTGTGGAACTTTTGGTACAAGTTTGGGAAAAACCCTAAAGACGATTTTAGCTGTATTTTCAAGGGTTTTTCACCCTTGAAACCTTCATATTCAATTAAAGATAAGTCCTCACTTAGATTAATCAATATGTCTATGTGTTGGTAATTATATCTTATGCTCGTCTTTCAATTAACATGCTAGGCTAGATTTTTCTTGTGTTTGCTTAGATCTAATGAAACCTAACTATTAATTACTGGTTGATTGGTATGTTATTACTTTGTTGGGATGAATGTTTCATCAATGTTAGGCTTAAGAAAACTGGCAATACTCCTATATGGTAACATGCTTTAACGTCTTAAGAAACATGTAACTAAGGCATACTAGGTTATTAAGGTAGTATTTAACGCATGAGCCACTGTTTACAATCCCTATAATTATGTGTACGCATAGTTGTAGGAGGAGATAAGAGCTCATAGAATTGGGGAGATATGTATGCCACCCCATGAATTGTTAAGGAATACACCCGTCATCCACGCAAGTAATACATACACCAATTAACCGGTAAAAGATAGTTAGGGAGTAAGGAAGTCTAAGTAAACACATTTGTCTCTATATAAGTTTTCACAACCACAATAGTTTAGTTATTTTATTTTTATTGCAATTGTAGTTTTTGGGTTATGATCGGCTCAAAACCAACAGGTTTATCACGCAAGCTACCCACTTGTGAATGGATAACTGTAATAAAGAATCCCTGAAAGTCTAGAGCACAATGCAATGAAATCCTGGAGAGTAAAATGTTTCCCCAGGTTCGTTATGTCCCCAAGAGATGTGATATTCTGAGTAGAACGAATTCGAGATCAAAATGTTGAACAGAAAAGGGGTGTGAGTGATTTAAA
>LBNU01031274.1:232370-247475 GCA_014162995.1 Artemisia annua | reverse complement strand
TATAGGGGAGCTTTATTTTCAGAACCCTGTTAAGTGCAAGAACTGCGAGAACCCATTTTCTACCCTTGGATTAACTTGATCAATGGTTAAGATTGCACCATGGCATTTTTGTAAATAAATGAACTTGGTTTCCTGGAAACATTGATGAAAAGGGTATAAAAGGTATTTAACTTTTACACACTCTTAATAACTGCAAGCTTGAAATTCGGGAATGCATCTAAAATTTCAAGGTACAATGATCACATCCATAAAAATCAAATAAACATAACTTATAATCAATTTTTTATATCAAAAAACACACACGA
Organism: Artemisia annua; assembly: GCA_014162995.1. Taxonomy (NCBI): domain Eukaryota; kingdom Viridiplantae; phylum Streptophyta; class Magnoliopsida; order Asterales; family Asteraceae; genus Artemisia; species Artemisia annua. Next base: position 247,170 of record LBNU01031274.1, on the reverse strand, counting down.
TCACACACATTCTAACCTAAAACCCCAAATCAATAGGAGCGGCGATCAGCATCCATAGATCTAATCAATCCTTTTTATTCAACAAATAACAAATAGGTGTAATAAAAGGTATGATCGTTATGTTTAATTTAATTTTTTTGAGGGTTTATGGTTCGACTAGTATATGGGATTGCATGTGTGTTTTCTGTATAAGTTTTTTTTTTCAAAATTTTTACAGTTGATAATCTTGATTAAATGAAGAAACTATAGTTTTATGGTATACAAGGTTGTTTTTGTTTGGTAGTATAACTAATTTGAATGAATAGGGATGAACAAGGCTGTTTTTGATTGAATAACGATGAACAAGGTTGTTTTTGGTGGGAGTACTATTATTATTATTTTTTTTGGTATAAAATTGTGTTTGTTTTAAAACTAAAATGTATGTTTGAAAGTAGTTGTTGTGTTCTGTTTATAAGCAACATTGATGTAGTGATTCATGAAAATTGGTTTTTGGGAAGATAAAAGTGTGTTGCATATCTGTTATTTTGATAATGTATGAAAGATTAACGGGGTTACAGGAGTGTTTGGATGTGGGTCGTTAAATAGCATATTTGTTTTATTGATAATGTAAAAAATAGTAACAGGGGTGTTTGGATGTGTGTAACATATCATATATGTTATGTTGATTATGTAAGAAAAATTAACAGGGGAGTTTTGATGTGTGTAAATTAGAATTAACATGTGTCGATAGTAGTTGAAATAGAATAAAATTCAAGCATTTCAGTTGTTTTGATATTGGTGTAGAAGTAACATGTGTGTTTGGATATGTTAGTCTCAATATTAAGTGTAGTGACATTGAGGTTTAGAGTTGTGGATTTATTAAAAAGTATGGTTGAATGTAAAACAAAAGACTTGTGTTAACATTTTTTGTTAATTTATGAATATTAGATTCTAAGATAAGAGGCAGAAGCAAAGGAAAGGCAACAATTGCAAAAGCCGATAATAATGATGACCCAATTATTGTTAAAGAGAGGAAATAGATGATAACATGGTTGTTTGTATAATATTCTATCTTATCCAATATATTATGAATAACCATTGAACAGAGGTTTTGGATTATGAATGAGTATGGGTAATTTTAACCAGATATCAGAAATATGGAAATTTTTTGAACAGGGGTGTTTGGATTATGAATGAATAACAAGTGTGTTATTGAAAATTATTGAACATGGGTGTTTGGTTATGTATCAAAGCTTCTATTAATAAGAAAACGTATTGAAAATTTTATTTGCTATTTAGATATTTGTTAGTTTGCAAGTAATTGCTTTATTTAACAATAGGTTAATGTATACATTTCAGGTTTAAGAAGAAGTGGAACGAAGAAAGAAAAAAGTGGAATCTGAGGCCGGAGAAGAGGGAAAAGTCGGGTAGCAATGGTAAGTCGTTGTGCATAGATGTAGATGGTTGTTTATAATATGTAAAAGATTAGATGAATTAGTATGAATATCTGGTCATGGGAATATATTGAATGTTTGCGGAAATGTTTCTGTGTTTCCATATATGTTTGTAAAATGTGTTATTGTTCAAGCAATGTATGCATATTTGGTTTTGGTAGTGCAAAAATAAAATATATATGTCTAAAATATGAGAAACACGACCTTTATGCATATTTGTTTCAGGAAGAGGAAGGTATGAAATGTATGCATATATTACTGGAAGTGCACAAAGGGAATTGCAAAGATGAAAAACTTTAAACACGCTTATGTGATATGTATGTGACAGGTGAAAATGCAAGCAAAATCGTCAAGCATGAAAGGGTTCCAGTAGCGAAAAGAAAGAATGTTGATAAGGATGGTAAGTGTAAATTATAATTTTAATGATAAAGATTAACTAATATATTTAAATTATAAGTGCACTAAAATTATATTTATTAATCATAGGTGATGAAAAGCAAATTGTTTATAAAGTTAAGAGGAAGAAAGGTGAAAGTTCGAAAGGATAAGGGAGCGGGCGTATGTGTTCCAGACTAGAACTAGCCCAAAAGTATTCTTCAATGCTATACATAAACTAAGGCCAGTTAAGAAAGCATGTCTGGAGCGAATTGGGTTTGGAGGTTTACTGGATTTGAAAATGGATGGATTCCGTCTAAGCTAGAATTTTATGTTGTTGAAAAATTTAATCCAGAAAGGAAGTATTTTTTTTAATTATATTAGAGCTATAATTATAAAACATAGTGTTTTTCAAAACATGTATGTTATTTATTTGTATATCCATTTTTAATAACAAAACATGTATGTTCGTCAACATGTGTGCATAATTTGAAACTTGATTAAAGTGGAATACAACATGGATGTTTTTTTGTAACATGAGTGCATATCTTGATATTTGTAACATGAGTGCATAATGTTCCTTGTTTTTATATTTCAATTGTATGAAGAATTCTCCTTGAGTAACAAATGGTTGTTTAAAACATTGCATGTATTGTATATGTTTACCATGGTGTAAAACATACATGTATTTTTCAAAAATGGTATGTCTTAGAAAACATATATGTTACTAAAACATGTGTGTGTCAACACACACATGTTTAGTAACATACATGTTTTTTAGGACATACATGTGTTGGAAAAAAAACATGTATGTTTTACAATAAGAATTGTTGTTTTTAATGAATGAGCAATAGTAACGTGAAACTTGTTTAATATGGATTTTAAATAAGTTAGAGTTAGTATTGTTTAACAAATGGTGGTTTAAAAACTTGCATGCTTTGTATATGTTAACTATGGTGTGAAACATACATGTATGTTTCAAAACAGGTATGTTCTCAGAAACATGTATATGTTGGTAAAACATACGTGTGTTGACTGTTTACATGATATAACGAGAATAAAAAATAGACCAAATTTTAAAATGAAAAAGTGAACACACCAACTTAATATTGAATAAACCAACATATCAAACAACTAGTTAAACATGTAATTAGTTTAACTAAAACGTAAAATAGTTTAAGAATGGATAAAGTAGAAATAAAGCTGTAAACTAATTGTATATAAGTTGGGAAAGAAACGATTATTGGACCGCATCTTAGTCGTCATCTGAATAGTCATCATATTCGGCATCTTGATCATCTTCCTCAAGTTCCATATCTTCATAAAGGTCTTCATAATCATCATCGCCCTCATCGTCATCACTGTTATTTGCTTTATCAACTTTTTCCTTGCCATTTCCCTCTTCACATTCTCGTCTATTGTGGCCTAATTGTCCACAATTACTACACCTACGTTGTTTGAAAAGGACTTTTCTGTTTGTTCTCGCCTTTGCTTTGTCCCTACCTTTTGCAGATGCACTTTTTATTCTTGAAGAACCAGAACCCTTAGTGCTACAATTATAGGGATTCTGAATGTCACCAATAGCAGGTGCTTTAACACCTAATAGATCCTTGTGTAATGCGTCCTTGTTTTGAGGCTCAACTTGTGGTGGGACGTCAGCTTCTATTTCTTTCTTCGAGTCTTTAAGCTTTGTAAGGAACGCAGAGAACTTTTCAGGGTCGTTCCTTATAAGTGCTATACATTCTTCAACCGTCGATTGAACCTCAGATGCTATAATTTCTGTTTCTTTTATGCACGGACCGTACCTATGTCGCTTATCACGCAAATGATCAGGAAGAACATTTGTACGCCACCAAAGACTTATGTAGTATGAGGAAAAATGCACCTGGTAAGTAAATAGAAAACATGATGACATTACATGCTTGTACTTCAGATGAATGACGCTCGATCAGCAACTAGGTAAACATCACAGGTGTCTTCTTAGCAGTTGTGTTGAAAAGATAAACAAACATATTAACAATTAATGGGTAAACAAGCATGCACGTGGAACAATTCATATTAACAATTAAGAAAACAAACATACATTCTCAGTTTAAGAAGATAAACAAAATATAATGGATTAAACATGATGAAATCAACATAAAAACATTATATTGAAGACATTAAAAAATTATAATAAAGGAATAAAAAAAGAAACCATTGTTGTCGTGTTGATCATGATGCGGATTCTCCTGTTCCGGATCTTGTTCCGATATCAAAAGTGTTTCATTATCCGTTTCTTGCACAACGGTATCATCTGGAAGAGTAACACTGTCGTCCTGAACCATATAAACAATATCAGACATGTTTGTTTTTTTGTGAATTATACGCATATGTGTTCAATGAATCTTGTATTTTGGGTTAGGGTTTGTCTGTGAATCGTGAATTTTGGAGAAGAAGATCTAAAAAAATAAAAGTCTAAAATAACAAACCGTATCTTTGCATGATTTTAGCAAAATTTGAATTATCAGTTTAAAATGTATAGATGTTAATTCCCCTTAATGCCCCTACGAATTAAATATATTGATTTTTAAAAAAAAAATCTTTACTAAATTGTGATTGGTCAATGGGAGTTCTCGCAGTTCTCGCACTAAATAGGGTTCTGAAAATAAAGTTACACTATATTAGATTTTGACTCACTTTGCAAACTCAACTCATCAAACGACTCTCTCGTAACTCATCAAAGCTCAATCACTTAAGCAAAGACTCGTTACTCAAAAACACAAAACCACCAAACATCACATAATTTCATTTTCACACCACAAAGGCGTCTAAAAATGAAATTACCATTTCTCAATCACACTACCTTCACAACACACTCACACAAGCAAAGGGATTTAGTATCGTTTTCATGCTCATCACAACCAAATCCTACATATCACACATACATATATCACATAATCCACATAATCACACCATGCAAAACACAACAACTCGAGACTATCAGTCAAACTGATCTGCTAAAATCACGGCTGTCACAACCTACAGCAAGGTCGTCACCCAAGCGCCCATTATTCAAACTGTCAAACGGTATGCAAACACACCAACCGTCATCATGGCACCACCAAACACACAATCAAATATCACACCACTACCAAACAACAAACCCATGGATAAGTTGCTTGCCGCCTCTGTTTCATCTATAACCAAGATCCAAAATGCCGTCGAATCACAAACTCGAGTTCCTTTTACCCTTCTCATCGAGGACATGTTAGCCACCTTTCGTTAAACGAAAATAACGAAAATATTTCATACTGGTCACCGAAATGTGATAATAGAAGAATAAACCTAGAAGATCGAAATCTATGCTCATTAATTGGGCAACAGTTAGATGAAAAAGACAAAAGCATGAAACATTTAGCATTATTAATAACCTTCTAAAATACATTCAAAATCATAAAAGGATAAGGTCGTACATCGAATATCTTTTCCTCAAAGCATGTCATCGAACACTTGATGAGCATTTAAGCAAACACCTATTAGCTAAACATATGATAATTAAACACTGAAAGCCTATAGACGAATTGTATAAAAAGCAAATTTAAAAAAAAATAATAAAAAATACAATGGATATAATTTAAAAAAAAAAGTCACTTTTCATTCATTAGAGTGTACTAATAGAATAAAAAAAAAAGAAATCAATCTACCACTATTTTATAGCCAATATACCATTGAAGCTTATGAAAGAAAGTTAAGAAACTATAGGTAGATTATTACCTCAAGCCATCAAAGATACCACCCGAGCTNAAAACTGGATTAATTAGTACATGCCTTTTTTGCTTTGTAAGGACTTAGAAGTGAGCTTATTTGAGTAATTTATTTTCCTAATATAGCAAGTTCGGAGAACTTAAGAATCTTAAAATGCTTTGGTTGGCATTCATCATGTTAGACCATTTTGGTACACTTCTAACTCTAGCTAATCTATTGGAGATAGTGTAATACCTCGTAAAATCCCATGTCATTTATTAATGCTAAATGCAGAATTAAAACTTGTCTGATTTTAACTAAGCCATTTTTGCGGACAAATTTAAATTTTTATGAAACCGTTACGTGTTACTTGCTTTAGTCACTATCAGAAGCTATATAATGTAGTGTGACTCGAATAACTCCCACTTGCGAACCAGGACCTAATTATACCAAGTGATATATATATAAGTAAAACCGTATCGAATTCTATTTCTATATATATAAGAACTACAAGTATATAAATACATAAGTAACCGATAAAATTCTGTTTTCTTTCTTGAACCCATATTGACGTAATATTTCTCGAGACGCGAGACCGTTTTCGCACGACTTTTACTTGGGCCTTCGATTTGTTCTAGCCCAACCCGATTCCTTTTATATATTTTTTTCTTCTTTCTTTTTGACTGGGCTGAGACCCCATTTCGTTTCTTGCCATTTCATTTCTCTTTGTTCCCTACTGTCTCCCTAACACACTACCTAAACAAATAAACAATTATATATACTATACTTACTTTTTCAAACATGTAAAACCCTTTTGATATTATGTTTCTTTATCCACCAACAAGGAATCTCCTTTTGATTATTTTAAGATTATTTGACCTTGCTTTTGACTAAACTTTATTAACTTTTAGACTTAAACATTACATGTTAGACATAAACTTTCATTCTCACATAATCATTTTCTTTTCTTGTTCCTCTCTCGACTAGAACCCGACCACAATTCGAGATTCAAACTCTGTTATCTTTTTTTTCCTTCCTTGTTTTCTTTTCGACACCGCAGTAGCACGACTCCATTCGAGACCTTTTCCTTCTTCCTTCTTTCCTTGTCGACCAAATCCTTCACGCCACATTCCTTCTTTCCTTTTCTTTGCCTCACTCGACAACAACATCAAAACCCCAAAGACCCTCACTTGTCACCTCAAAAACTTCCAACATCCTTTCCTTTTCTCTCTTGTCGACTCAACCCCAACACTTTTGCTACCCATCAACATGACAACACTCAATCTTTTCTTTTCTTTTTCTTCTTTGTGTATGACATTCACCAAGACCCAACAACTCCACATTTCCTCCCTTTTCCTCCTTTGCGTGGAAGACCAAACAAACATAAACATTAAGCCACCCTAAGCCTAAAACCTTAAACTAATTTCATGTCTCAAACTATACCAACAACCTTACTAACCAATGGATCATATGTCTCTTTACACCCAACACTAGCTCACATGTCTTCTCCTCTTTATTTGTTTATTCGAATAGTATCTTACATGTCTCACCAACTCCTTCAACCTAAGCTTAAATAAATCAAAAGTCATTATAGCCCTTTGAATCCTATCCTTGCTCGACAAGACCAAACATAAACCCTTTAGACACACTTGTTCCCATTCGATTGACCCATCAAGAACATATACCAAGTCTTCTCTATAAATACCTTCGGATCTCACTTCACTTCTTACTACACTCTAAAAACTTTCCAACTCAAATCATAAAACACTTTCATTCTTTTCTCTTTTGCTCACTGTCGAAGATCAAGAAGTCTACAGAAGATATTTAAGTTGTTTCCTAGTCTTTGGGTTGATATTTTGGATCGTGTTACTCGTCTCTCGTACCATTTCTCGCTCGTGACTCCTCACCTCCTAGTCGGTGTTGTAAGTCTACTCGAACTCATTTTCTTTCTTTCGTTTTCTTGTTTTTCACTTAGCATGCATTTAAACTTAATAAAACTCAAAAACTAAAACATGTTTAAAACTCACAAAGTACTTTAGAATCGTCTCAATATCTTTCTATCTATACGTATAATATGTATATATTTTGCTATAACTCGAATCTTTATACTAAACTAAACCAAGATGTCGAAACACGCAAGTTTTTAACGATAAATACTAATCTAAATTAATACAATCCTAAGCTCATTCAACGGTTTTCTATAAATCCTAAAAACATGTTTTGGGCCTAAACTGGGCTAACAAGCCCAAGAGAAACCCATGTATATTTTCAAAAACTGAAAATAAATTTCGAAATACTTTGAAACAAAACTGATTTTTAGAGACTTTTATAAATTAAAAATGATAACTTTTATACAAATAAAAGATAACTTTTCGAAACTAAAGTTTGGATCAATTTTGCAAAATATTTTCTTTAAAGGACTAAAAAGTGTCAAAACTATGAAAGTTTCGGACTAAAACTAAAACAGTAAGCTTTTGATATAAACCAAGGGTATAAACTGACATTTTGAGAAAGATAACGTAAAAAGTGTAAAAATACTATTTTGGACTAAAAATGTAATTATTTTAACATAAAGGCTAAAAGTATAACGTTCGACATAATTAAAGGTTGAACAAAGCGGAATAAGAACAAAGATATTTAACAAAGTGTTCTTCATCATCTTTCACTTACACGCCCCAATTCTAGATGATGAATTCTAGAACGGTTACAATCTAACAGGGATCTTAAAGATCCTTGGGGCTTTAACAAACTGACTAACCCTAGGCGTTTACACAAGACTCATACGCCTAGGTTACACACACACCCCTTTGACTACATTATGGAAGACTTGAATACAAACCTATTCCCTGTATTCTGTTTATATAACACAGAATTAGGGTTACAAGAATACTACGAAGGACAAAAATATAAATCTTCTTTTGCAAGCAAGTCCTTCTTGTTTAATTCTTCTTTAATTGAAGAATTCTTCTCTGTAATTTCAGGTCCTTCATATTTCATTCTTTCTTGTTTTGTATCATCAAATCTAATAGACCCAACAATCTTCCCCTATTTGATGATGACAAAACAAACACATTCTTGTACGTACTTCCCTAGACGAAGTAGAGAAATTGAGATAATTAAATCTCACCATGAATGAAACAATCTTGTCTTCCCCTTAAGCCATGCCGTGCCACTCCAATATTTCTTCCCCTTTTTGTTATCAACAAATAGGGAATTGCAAGCAACTTCCCCTCGAGTGGTGCATGTACATCAAATAATTAAACACATCATAAGATACTTCCCCTGAAACCAATGTGTTAACCATCTTCATAATTCTTCAAATCTGTAGGCTCTATGTAATGATCACATGTGAAGAAAACCAAATATAACAAACTTGATGAAGAAGTAGAATAACCCAAACTTGTGTCTTATGTCTTGTACTAACCACGTGACTCCAAACTTATATAAAACAGCAAATATAAGTAGACCGCAATCCCTTGACAAAATCCTCATTTTCTATGAGACACTGAGCACTAGAATGTAACTCCTTTAAGTGATAGTTAGCTAGGTCTTCGTCCATCCACCCCTTGACCTATGGAAACTAGATTTGACAAGTCTTCGTCACCACCGTATAAATAAACAAGTTATCTCCAAATTGTAACACCCACTTTGAGATATGATAAGAACACAAACCTGTGAAACTCAACTACAACATCAAATAAATGATAATCAATTTTCTTCGTAATCAATTAATCCAATAAGAACCAAATACGAGCCTGTAAATCTTTTAAGAACAAAATAAACCAAAACCAAAAATCATCTGTGTGTGTGTTTCAAACTCCACGACTTCCCCTCACTTTTTGTACCATGTCCACATGCTCAATACACCTTTTGAATAAATTTATTATCATCATATTCACTCCATCAGTATGTTAGTACTAGGGTTTATCCATTCCCCTTGTACAAAACCAAATCCATGTACTAAATCCACATGCGTTCGTTGAAGATAGTAACATGAGGTTATTTAACACAAAGCAAATCTTCAAGAATAAAATCCACAAAAATATCACCAATCTCAAATATACATGTCGTCCCTATGCACATGAACTGGACTGTCCACCAAACTGCCATGACAGTGCATCAAATTAAATTGGAAACCAAGAACTTTTTCCTTTATAACTCCAGTCGTAACATGCTTAACAGCCCCAAATAACAATGATGTCGACCAGTACAAACTCTAAACGCAACAGTGCTAACTTTCCAATGAGCAGCAGAAACAAATCGATCACCAAAAACTTTTCACCAATCCAAAGTCGACCCAGCAGCTCAAATCTCCAAAATAACTTTCACATGATATAGTACTGAATTCTACAATCCTATTGGTAGAGGGTTTTGCACCGACCCGACCATGATATAGGAATAAAATAGAGAAAACCATGCAGTAGATGACAATCATAAATCATCTTAAATAATAACCCCTGATCGATCTACTAACATTCAATATTTAAGAATTTGAAGAACACCTACCCACTATATTGATAGACCACTCAGATAGAAACCAGTATGCAGTAGATGAAATCCCTTAATCCTTACCCATAATAAATTACATCGTGCCATGTTCAATTATCAATGACCAATTTAATTCCAATTAAATACTCCCATTAAATACGTAGGAATTAAATAGCACGTTGATAACCTTTGTTCCACTTTGTAATTTCCAACGACCAATTAATCTAAAATACAATACGAGGTAATCATGAATCAATCAATAAATATCTTAATTGATCAGTACCATCAATGAATTAATTAAGCACACAATTAGTTACCATGCGCAATTAATTACTAGTATACGACAACCACAATTAATTCAATACTATTATGCCGTGTTGTATCTTGTCTTCACAGAACAGTCGATACCCTAAAAAAATAATTAACGATTACCTTATTATCAAAGCTGCTTCCTCATCGACAACAGTAAACCTTTTTCTTCATAAACACGACATCAAAAACACCTTGTGATCCTAGATCTAGAGCCCTGGCTGTGATACCAATTGTGGAGTTTTAATTAACTCCATAGATCGTTTAGCTCTAGGTTGTTTAGACCTTTATCTAGGATAATATCAATGTTCACAAGTTATAAAACAAAGCGGAATAAGAACAAAGATATTTAACAAAGTGTTCTTCATCATCTTTCACTTACACGCCCCAATTCTAGATGATGAATTCTAGAACGGTTACAATCTAACAGGGATCTTAAAGATCCTTGGGGCTTTAACAAACCGACTAACCCTAGGCGTTTACACAAGACTCATACGCCTAGGTTACACACACACCCCTTTGACTACATTATGGAAGACTTGAATACAAACCTATTCCCTGTATTCTGTTTATATAACACAGAATTAGGGTTACAAGAATACTACGAAGGACAAAAATATAAATCTTCTTTTGCAAGCAAGTCCTTCTTGTTTAATTCTTCTTTAATTGAAGAATTCTTCTCTGTAATTTCAGGTCCTTCATGTTTCATTCTTTCTTGTTTTGTATCATCAAATCTAATAGACCCAACAACTTGTCATAAGCATAAATACTTTTAAAATCTATAATATTTTACTTAAATATAATTCTTTTTACAAGATATAAACATAACCTTATACTAAAATATTTATAAAATATTTTTATATAATACGATAACGTTTTACGTATAATAATACTTAATATTATAAGTTACTTTTGAACTTGAGACATTTTAAAATAAGTAATCCGACGTTACTACATCCGAAGATACCTCATTCGTCATTCGCGCATCGAGATCATTTAACCGATAATAATATATATATGTATATCACATTAATTTAGGTTGTAAGTCAGAGGGTATTCATTGCTAGTTCGTAACTACTTGTTGATTTTCGTTTGAACGTTAACTGTATTGTCCCACTTTTTAAACTGTTTTTACTAAACCCCGTGGGGAGATACATGCGATAAAACCGAACACAAGTATTTTTAGTATGCTGTTACCTGTATTGCCTAAGTTACCCCTATGCTGAAAGACCCTCTTCACATACCTTAATCACTTGCGAGTGAGCGTGTAATATAGTTGATAGATCTATTGGAAGGGACCACCCACCTAAGGCGATTCGGATTTGTCGTCAGGAGGTGAGCTATATTCGTAGCCGGGAAAACCTAGCATAGATTTCCCCCTGAGGGCCATTTTACGTCATTCACATCCTTCGTGGTGTGTGTGATGCCGTTAAGTTGGTATAGTGAAACCTTAGGAGCAATATCGTATGTGTAGATTAATTTTTGCACATATTTGTTACCGAGATGTCCCGTGAGCTCAATGATTTTTAAAACTGTTGACTTGTGTTCAAATTATTAATACTTAAACTACTATAGATTCACTCAACCTTTGTGTTGACCTTTTTAGCATGTTTATCTCAGGAAACTAGCGGGCATGATGGCACGGAGCTGGCAAAGGGCACAGGACATCCCTTTTTTTTTTTATCTAAATAAATTTATCATTCTTTCAAACTCATCGATACTTTTGAAGTTTTCATTGAATGATATGAAACCTATCTTTTGAATTAATTACTATAACTTTGACTATGATCGATACGTAATTACCCCGAATAAGTCTTCCGCTGCCTTCCAAAAAATTTTTGGGGTGTTACAGATAGGATACAACCCGCATATCAATCGGTTTACAATATAAATGAAAGAACTTTGTGCAAAATACCTGGTAAAAGATGTGTCTCGTATAACATATTAATAGCTTCCAAGGCCTTGAATTAACTCCCAAAGCTGTTTTCCATTCAAAACTTGCCCCTTGAACGTCGATTATCCTGCAAAATCCTAATTATACTAAACAATAAGTAGATAAGCATCAACAAAGGTAACCACACCGTGTGAAACAATACTTAGGCATTTTACAAACTAAACATATGCAACTTACCTGTATGGTTTGAGAATTTCCAACATAACCCAATTACAAAACAAAACAACTCTAAACACCGAATAACAGTAACCTATTACATAAGAAAATCCCTCCAAGTTACGATTATAATAATACAACCAAGTGCATAGTTAGCATAATCAAACAAATGCAACACTTTAGTTTTCTTAATAGCTGATTCTTTGAACGAGATGTGAACTTTAGGGTGAATAACTATATATCATAACCCTAAATTACTGCTTGAATTAAAACTTTTATAGAGTGATGTGAAAATTTAAACCTTTTCCACAAAGAAACAACAAAAAAAAACAAAATTCAATCGCACTTATTTTTTTCTATTAGTTCCGTGTCTAAATCTTTAACTTTTTCGTATAAAATTTCAATTAACAAAATAAAATCGTAAAATCTACGCGAACATACATCTTTAATCTTTAGCAGAACTGTACACTAAAACATACCTTACATCATCGTTTTATTGTGATAACAACCATATTAGAATACTTTGATTTTGTGGATTGTTCAAGTGGTTAATTTGGCATCGACTTTTTTTAATCGAATATGTTTTAATTAGGTTGTGGAAGAATGGTATAGTAATTGTTGGATAGACGATTTTTGCATATATTGGGTTCTGCTTTAATTTTAGGCGAGATGTATGACAAATGAGCCTGAGTGTAATAGTGGCGTGTCCCTCGTTTCAATCTTACGTTCACCTTCTTCATGCTATCAAAATCATATCGAGCAACAAACCAAAAAAAGTAGAATTTTATTTAGACTATTACTAAAATCCAATTATTAAGATACTTTTAAGTTAGAGTTGAAATCAAAACCAAAATAACCAATACAAAGTGAATGGATTGTAACTGTTAAGACTTGGATTTTGAATTCTTATTAAGCAATTTTCTTTTTAAATAATATAACGTCAGTAAACACTTGGCCTAAATGTTGCGTAAATTTACCATGAAGTCTCTTTTGGGAGAATGATACAGATTGCGGATTCTTTTCACAAAATGTCCACAAATTTAGCCCAAACTTAACAATGATTTATAGGAAACAAACATATGGTAATGTTTTCACCTCTAACAATTTTCCTTTTGAAGTTTTGATATGTATGAAGTTTTAAATATGCAAGTCCAAAGTGCTTCATTACGGCCGGCTTATCTCTAACTTGGGTTCATATATATGTTAATCATATATATAGGTGAAGCTTCTAACTATAACTAATGTGTAGATGTTAAAGCAAAGGCTTCGGTTAGTAGTAACTTTAGACACACAACATCATATACGCTAGCCAACTTGCAGACTTTGTGCCCATTATGATTAATGTGATAATAGAAACAATCATGTAGCAACAACGAAGTTATTGGGATAGAAGAATAAACCTAGAAGGTCGACATCTCTACTCATAATTTGGGCAATAGACGAAAAAGACAAAAGCATGAAACATTTAGCATTATTAATAACCTTCTAAGATACACCTAAAACACATTCAAAATCGTAAAAGGATGAGGGTCGTAGCTCAAATATTTTTTCCTTAAAGCATGTTATCAAACACTTGATGAGCATTTCAGCAAACACCTATTAACTAAACAGATGATAATTAAACCTTGAAAGCCTATAGACGATAATTAAACACTTGATGAGCATTCTAGGCCCATGTGTATTTTTCCTCTTTTTGTACGTGTGATGCTAAAAACGTTTTTTGCTTAATGTTAGGCAAATTATGAAATAATTAGCTTTTAATATTTTTTGCATTTAAAAATGAAAATCTAATTAAAAAAATATTACTTAATAAGAGAATGTTGATTTTTTTTAAATGTAAAAGTCCTCGCTTCATGTTTTGTTTTATTACTCGGTATATAAAATATGGGCAAAAAAGGTTTAAAAAAAACATTTCTGTAAGAGCATCTACAATGGTTAAAACACAAAAGAATTTTTACTATTCTATTAACTTTTGAAAAAGCTTTTTAACATTGTGGCAAGAGGTTTTGAAAAAAAAAAATTTTACAAAGCGATTTGCTAAAGCATGCGAGTGTGCATCTTTTAAAGTATAAATAATGCAATTAATATGTAATTAATACACTCAAATTTCATTTTTTTCAATAAAAAATGCATTTAATGATCATTAAATAAATGTAAAATTTACTATACTTAATGATTTTCAATTTAATGCACTCAAAATTTCCATATATTAATATTTGAAACAATGCCACGTGGGCATTCATTAGCAAATCCCTTTTACAAAAGATTTGGCAAACTCTTGTAAAACCTTTTAGTCATTAATTACTTATTCATTAAATGCAATAAATGTCATGCATGCATTAAATTACTTTTAGCCTTA
>LBNU01031274.1:205338-222342 GCA_014162995.1 Artemisia annua | reverse complement strand
CTAGGATTGATCACAGTTGGCTTTTTTATTCCCTTTAAAATATGCAATCAATGGTCACTGGTCAGTACTATATAAAGAGTATTAAGACAAAAATATATAGAGTAAGCTTCATAATTACTCCTATAAGAATGTTTAAAAGTTCAATAACTTGGCTTTTCTTCGACTTAACGCCATGAATGTTCTTCATCATCTTTCTTGCCATCCAAAACTTGTTTTACCTTGTAAACTTCACAAAGAAACAAGTTTGATGTTGGATAGTCACTTCCAGATATAATATGTGTGACACTATTGAACACCTCCAAGATCTAGCAAATCTGCTCTACCTTCACCCAATCATCCTTTAAAGGACATGACTCATAATCAGGGTCTCTTTCTTCATATTTAGGGAAAACTTCCTTGAACATATAATCACCAACAGGCATCTCATATGTTGTATTCCAACTGCAATCAAATCAGTTTATTGTTAGGTAATTTCATTTGCAAGATCGTTAAATGTCTTCGTCCGTGCTTCACTTGCATTGATGAATGATATACTATCTCACATTTTTTTATCACCAGCTTAATAGTTTCCAAACCATCTTGGGCAATGAGATTTAGTATATGTGCACAACATCGCATATGAAATAATTTTCCACCATATAACAGCTTCCTATCAACCTCAAAAATTCTTCTTAGATTTTTAATGGCATTATCATTAGCAGACACGTTATCCATTGAGATGCTATATATTTTGTTCTCAATGTCCCACTCCTGAAAGCACTTATACAAAGCATCTGAAATGTCAATTCCACGATGTGGAGGAGGAACATGCACAAAGTTAAGTACCCATTTGTTTAACTTACAATCTTTATCCAAAAAATGACCTGTAACCACCATATAACCAATCTTCTGACATTTTGATTTCCACATATCAGTCGTCAAGCTAATCGAGTCAACTTTCTTAAGCATCTCTTTCAGCTTTGTTTTTTGATTCTCATAAACTTTGACGCTATCACTCTTTGCTGTTGTAAGACTCAATCCAGGCCATTGTGGCATTCTTGCCTTCATCATAAAGTCGAACCCCGCCTCCTCAACAATAGAAGAGCTATGTTCATGCATCAAAATCCAATGAGCAATACATTCTCGCATCCTAATATGATCATACTTCCCATTTACTATGGCAGGTGCAAGGCCAGGCTCACTACTAGATACATTTGAATCATCACGCTGGAAGTTAAGCAACCCTTGCTTTTTCGTTACAAGCTTTCGCATTCGACAATGGTTTTCCAAATGCCTATTTAGTGTCGTGGTGGTTCCACCTTTGTTATATGCCAAAAGACTACCACAATGATTGCACTTCATCTTAGTTACACTACACCATTTTTCTCTACTCTTTTGAATTCACTCCAAGCTTTAGCTTTTTTTGCCCTTTCAACCTTTGGCTCCTCATCACCTATTGTTTGTTTCCTTTTATTTGTTTGAAACTCTTCATTACTCTTATGTTCGTCACCAATCAATGGATCATCTTGATTCATGGAAGGGTTAAAGGTTGAATCATCAAGCACAACTGGATCTCATGTTGTTGACATCGATAACCTAATTAGTATATACAAAAACTAAATATGAGAATACAGGTATGCAACATAGTAGAAGGATAAAGCAAACATAATCACCGAAAGAAAAATCGACCCATAGACTTTCTATTTTAATTGCAACGCACTTTCCAGTTTCCACTAAGATAATATAGCTACATCATACATGCATTTGATGATATATATACTATATAGTAAGTAACTACTGATGTAACTTAGTTAAAACAAGTATGAAACACCATATTAAGTAATAAATTTCATTAATTCATTGTAATATTAACATTAGCTGATGATGCATGGTAATTTTTTTTCAAGACAATAACAAGATAAGAAAAATACACAATCATGAGAATTAGTACATAAACATACATAAATAAAAGTTGAATGACAAATGAAATTACAAATTCTTCTAAATAAAAGATAAACTTTAGACTTAATTAGGGAGTTAGTACTTACTAAACATACATAATTTTCCGTTTAGCTATATCAATAATTTACTTTAAATAGGCCGTGTTTAACACGGGCTATTCAAAGTAAATTGATATAGCTAAACGGAAAATTATGTAATGAGAACACAAATTGCCAATTTTATGATAAGAGTACATTTCGAGAATGTGCCACAAAGTAATAAATGAGAAACTATGATCAGTTTGTAAAATTCCATAAAGTATTAATATAATTGTCTTTGTAAAACCTCAAATAAAAGTTCAGACACAAACTTCCTTATCATAATAAAAAGAACATTGGTCTCTTACAATAGAAAGTTATTAGGGTATAAACACTCCAATTAACCACAATGGGTGCGAGAGCCCTGAGAGAAATAAAAACAAAGAGCCACACCGCGAAAAAGCGTTTGCCTTATCAAACACATTTAAGATTTTAGACTCATCACAGTTATTTATATATCTACATTTTTTATATGCTACACACCACTGGAAGGTATCTTGAGATATTTCAGGATATAGTATCACATGACCAATGCAACATACTACCAACACATATTTTAAGCAACATTTTGTGGGGTGACTAATGATTTCCAAATTCCTACTACAATCGGTAGAGCTTGTCCTACAAAATAAAAAAGTTGTTGTCAAGTGAAACATTTTTACAATAATGGAAGGTCATATAAAACGGAAATAATCTACCAAGAAAAATATAATTTTTGTATGAAAGCACTAGTTTCAAACATCCATAAAGGATACTTTCTTACAGTAGCTAATAAGGTGGAGATACATAGGAGTTAATGCTTACATAAAACTATCATTAAAGTGGTTTCATGACTTCATCTTTCATTAGGAACCTCAAATTTATAAACTGCTATTAAAAGGACAATTTCTCAAACTCACTAAGAAGAGAATAACTTCGCAAGATAGATGCAATCGGATCAGATGACTATCTTGGTAAAAAAGAACTTATAGAAATAATATAAAATGGCTCAAACAAATCTAGTAGAAACAAGATACAAATGCAGTCGGATTAGAGTATTAGACTGTGATTTGGCAAAATGCAACCGGATCTAAGACTCAAAAACATGAAACATAAACTCATATTCTTATGAAAATCTACATTTATTGATATGACAATAGAAACTAAATAAGTAGACACAAACACAAAGCATATCCATTTCACCACAAACGAAGGATCTAAGACTCACAAACATGAAACATAAACACTTTACCTGAATGAGGTCATATGTGGTTATCATTTGTCCGTGATATTACCACTGCTTTTTCATTACTTTTGTAAGCCACTGATTCAGCACATAATTCACGCTCAATATCAAGCGCCAAAATTTTCGTCATTGACCTCTGTATTAAATCACAGTTGACGAAACTACTGTAAGGCTGGAGGAAAAAAAAATGATAACAGGTAGTAAGCATAAACTATTGCTAGTATTGCTCGTTGAATAAAATATTCAAAGAAACAAATTTGTTCATGTTTAGAATACAAAAGGTTATAACATGATGCTAACATATAACTAACGACAATAATAGGTGGTCACTACAACATAATAAAAACATATTCTTCAGTTCCTTGATATGTTAGATTGTTCCAACAGTTTAACAATAATTACTACAAACGTCTGGCCCAGATCCGAAACAGTCAAACAGACTCGAGCAAAAAAGCAAACTTTTGCGTCCTACGTATTCATACGGCATAAAACTGGAGAATAAATCAAAGTACGAAATTGACATCATAAATAGCTTATAAAAGTTACACTTTTGTATTAAATTAGTAAAATCAATCAAAATAGGTGGATATAGTAAGCAAATAAAAAAATTAGTGAAAGTAAATAAGCAAAATCAATAATGGAGCGAACCTTGAATTGCACACATACAAATTTCCGAGAAGAAGATTAAAAGGGCATAAGATATAGAGATAATTTATGCAGGTGCTTTAGGAGGGAAAAAAGTGGGATAGTTCAAATTTTGAATTCTCGATTAAGGAGACATTGATAGGAGAGAAATTTGGAAATCACATGAAGCAATATATGTAAATTTTTAAACAAATCATCAATTGAATAGTAGATCTTAATTGACTGCCTAATTTTGTGACACGTAATCAAAATTCCAATTTGATGACATCAGCACAAAGTGCGTTTTAATAGATTGTATAGATTTTTGTATAATGAAGATTGTTTTCATGGGACACTGCACATATATAGAGCATTCACTTTTGCAACAGATGACGTTAATATGTAGAACATATTGTAATTCTAGAAAAAGGGAATTTACGAAAATATGGCAGATTCTATTATGTATTACAGTAGATGGTATTTGAATGTTATGGCATCATAATTATTTGTTATATGATTCCGCTAGTTATACTTGTAGCTTATACATCTCTTCTTTTTAGCATAATGGAACCGGATCATCAGACACATAAAGCATCAAAAATAGCAGCAGAAGATATTATCAGCAACATGCCAGTGAATGTTGTGACTCGTATTTTGGATCATTTGCCAATACAAGATGCTGTGAGGACTAGCATCTTGTCAAGAACTTGGAGGTTTAAATGGACTAATATCAGCCAACTTTTATTTGATGAGAAGTTATATGAACCAGGTTTACAAGGCAACAATAAATTCAATGACAGGACTATAAGTAGACTTCTCCTTTATTTTAAAGGTCCCGTCACAAGGTTTTTCCTACATATACCACATTACATGGAGTTGGATGTTGCGGATGTTTTTCTTTGGGTTATGTTCTTGTCCAAGAAAGGAATTAAGGAGTTCTCACTCATAAATACGCACCCAACACCACTTAAGTTGCCTAGCCATCTTTTCTGCTGCCTAGAGCTCAAACTTTTGCAGCTTCAAAACTGCTGTTTCCACATGCCACCTACTTTTTGTGGTTTTCCAAAACTTCTGAGACTAAAGTTTAATATGGTAAGATTCGAAAGTGGAAATTTGGGGGAACTTATAACTCGGAGCCCCTTACTCGAGAGACTGGAAATTAGGTGCAACTATCCTACAGGCGGAATGAAATCAATTGAGATTACAAAACTTGAAAATCTCAAAGTGTTATTTTTGCCTTTATGCAACCTTGAAAATATAGTTATTAATCCTATAAGAATCTATCAGCTTGTGGGTTGTCTTCCAAGACTTCAAGAGCTTTGTCTGGATTTTCGAAACTGTGAGGTAAGACTAATCTGGTTTTAATTCAATTTACAAAATATCACAGCAAAGCTTTATGAAATATCAAAATGCCTAATTAAAAAAAGTGGCTTTTTATGTACCATTTTTCTCGCAGGTACCTGTAGAATCTGGTCCTTGGGCAAGGGAGCTTCATCAAATGCCTATCGCATTTCCTTGTCTCAAGACTCTTACCTTATACTGGATAAGTTTTTCCAATGCTAGTATGGTACACTGTGCTTTTTATATGATTTGGGCATCCCGGAATTTGCAGACACTTAACATCACAGTAAGTGAATGCATGTGCATAATCTTGCTTAACATAAAATATGTCACAGGTGTGTCTGAATCTGAATATTCTTTTTTAATATTGTAGGCTGCATACAATGGTGCTTTCCCACCGCTTTCATTTCCATCAAAGTTAGACACCAGCAAAATGAAGAAGCTGTTGCAGCTTCGGAGTATGGTGTTTGGATCTCTTTGTTCAGGGAATGAAGTTTATTTGATAACTTGGATACTTGGGTGTTCCCCATTGCTAAAGAAGATTGATATTTATCCTCCCCCATCCCGAGTGTTTGGTGGTGAAAATGGAAAGTTGATGTTTGCTACAGAGTTGCTAAAGCTCCATCGAGCATCCCCTGTAGCTGAAGTAGACATCCACTGGTCTTAGTATTTTGAACCTATTTAGTATTTCCTATGGTGTTATGTAACTGCAATATGTTGATTTATCGCTTCAGTAGCACTCTAATGCAATTCATGCGAAACTTCTTTTCTAAATATGGTGAATGTGTCATCTGTTTTTAAATACTGTGACGAGAAATGAATATGGGATTCAGTGATCGTATGGAAATGACTGTTATTACCAAAATTGCCGTTGATTGGAAAATGCAAGTATGCACTACATGTGATCTTATCTAGAATGCCAATGAAGTTCTTATGTATTTGCACATTTGCATTGCTAGTTTTGCATGATGTGATCGTCGTCATTAACACTTCCTTGTTGTGAGAGCTTTCAATGGTGACAATTCGATGAATGTTTTCTAGGATGTGCTAGGCTAGTTTAGATATTGTGATGAGCGATGGTCCTTTTTTTTTTTTCTTCAAATGAGCTTTTAGTTATGAAACAGTAAAACACCATAAAGAGAAAAGAAATGATCGACTATTGACTTTTTTCATTAGTCTGATTAGTTTCTTAAGTTTACATAGTCCACCAATAAGATGTGTGAGCATCCGAAAATTGAATATTCCAATGTCAAAGATGAATAGAAAAACCTTAGAAATAAAAAAACCAATTCTAATTCCATTCCACTCTACGTCAATCGATTATATACGTTGACTGCTTTTTTATTTTATTTCAACACCCTTTTGATTAAGTCATTTTTTGATTGTTTTATAAATTTTCAACAAGTTTATCCTTGACTGATATTCTCTTATTCCTCTAGTAATATAATTCTATTTAAGTCAATATTCTTGTGCACATTATCTCGAAGTTTGATAGCATCAAATATAAATGTACATTTCAGTTTATATCGAAGATACGGATTTTAGAAATGATTGAGATCCTTTCAAGTTTAAAGGAACATGACCAGTAATGTACTAATGTTTTCTCATAAATAAAATAGTGGGGTCGACTGAAGGATTCATTTTTTTTATTTACTTTTTGTTATTTTATTTTTGTAAACATTACCGGTTATATTCATATGAAGGTAAGACTTGAGAGGATTAGAAAAAGGAAATATGGAAAACAGTAACTAAAGAACGGGTCCAATAAATGCATGGGCCACACACAAGCCCACAGTGAAGGTTTCAAACCAAAGCAGTCTTACATTTGAACATTTACGTTACTTTTTCGAGCTCACAAACTATGTGCACAGTAAAAAAAACAAAGCTGCAAGAACTGATAATTACTCCTAAATAGTAAATAACATACATGTATATCATAAAATTGCAAAAAGATCACAGATTAGACAGCAAAAAATAATTGTGATTTTGCACAATTTTCAGTGATTAAAACCGGATTAATTAGAACACGCCTTTTTTGCTTTGTAAGGACTTAGGACTGAGCTAATTTGAGTAATTTATTTTCTAATATAGCAAGTTCGGTGAACTTAAGAATCTTAAAATGCTTTGGTTGGCATTCATCATGTTAGACTATTTTGGCACACTTCTAACTTTAGCTAGTCTGTTGGAGATAGGATACAACCCGCATATCGACCGGTTTACAACATAAATGAAAGAACTTTGTGCAATGTGTGTCGTATAACATATTATTAGCTTCCAGGCCTTGAATTAACTCCCAAAGCTGTTTTCCATTCAAAAATTGCCCCTTGAAAGACGATTATCCTGCAAAATCCCGATTATACTAAACAATAAGCAGATAAGCATCAACAAATGTAACCACACGGTGTGCAACAATACTTAGGCATTTTACAAACTAAACATATGCGACTTACCTGTATGGTTTGAGAATTTCCAACATAACCCTATTACAAAACAAAAAAAACTCTAAACTCCGAATGACAACAACCTATTACATAAGAAAATTCCTCCAGGTTACGATTATAGTAATACAACCAAGTGCAATTAGTATAATCAAACAAATGCAACACTTTAGTTTGCTTGATATCTGATTCTTTGAACGTGATGTGAACTTTAGGGTGAATAACTATATATCTTAACCCTAAATTACTGCTGGAATTAAAGCTTTGAAAGCACTTTACATGATGCATGTGAGAGCAGAATTCAGAACACGTTTCCCACGGAACCGAAACAACAATCCAACCAGAAATCAACGTCGGCGCGAAAATTATTCTTTTCTTTATCTATTATCCACGTCTAAATCTTTAACTTTCATATAAAAGTATTGCTTATTAACAAAGATAAAANACCAAGTTATAAGATTACTTTTAAGTTTAGAGTTGAAACAAAACCAAAATATACCAATTACAAAGTGAATGAGTTGTAACTTTGGTTAAGACTTGTGATTTTGGAATTCTTATTAAGCAAGTTTTTTCTTTTTCTTAAATAATATTAACGTCAGTAAACACTTGCTAAATGTTTGCGTAAATTTACCATGAAGTCTCTTTTGGGAGAATGATACAGATTGTGGATTCTTTTCACAAAATGTCCACAAATTTAGCCCAAAATTAACAATGATTTTATAGGAAACAAACATATGGTAATGTTTTCACCTCTAACAATTTTCCTTTTGATATGTATGAAGTTTTAAATATGCAAGTCCAAAGTGCTTCATTACGGCCGGCTGATCTCTAACTTGGGTTCATATATATGTTAATCATATATATAGGTCAAGCTTCTAACTATAACTAATGTGCAGATGTTAAAGCAAAGGCTTCGGTTAGTAGTAACTTAAGACATACAACATCATATACGCTAGCCAACTAAGACTTTGTGCCCATTATGATTAATGTGATAATAGAAACAATCATGTAGCAACAACGAAGTTATTGGGATAGAAGAATAAACCTAGAAGGTCGACATCTCTACTCATAATTTGGGCAATAGACGAAAAAGACAAAAGCATGAAACATTTAGCGTTATTAATAACCTTCTAAGATACACCTAAAACACATTCAAAATCGTAAAAGGATGAGGGTCGTAGCTCAAGTATTTTTTTCCTTAAAGCATGTTATCAAACACTTGATGAGCATTTCAACAAACACCTATTAACTAAACAGATGATAATTAAACATTGAAAGCCTATAGACGATAATTAAACACTTGATGAGCATTCTAGGCCGATGTGTATTTTTCCTCTTTTTGTATGTGTGATGTTAAAAACGTTTTAGGTTTAATTGTTAGGCAAATTAGGAAATAATTAGCTTTTAATATTTTTTGCATTTGAAAATAAAAATCTAATTAAAAAAAAATATTACTTAATAAGAGAATGTTGATTTTTTTTAAATGTAAAAGTCCCCACATCATGTTTTGTTTTATTACTCGGTATATAAATGGGCAAAAAAGGTTTAAAAAAAACATTTCTGTAAGAGCATCTACAAAGGTTAAAACACAAAAGAATTTTTACTATTCTATTAACTTTTGAAAAAGCTTTTTAACATTGTGGCAAGAGGTTTTGAAAAAAAAAATTACAAAGGGATTTGCTAAAGAATGCTCAGTGTGCATCTTTTAAAGTATAAATAATGCAATTAATATGTAATTAATACACTCAAATTTCATTTTTTTTAATCAAAAATGCATTTAATGATCATTAAATAAATGTAAAATTTACTATACTTAAATATGATTTTCAATTTAATGTACTCAAAATTTCCATAAATTAATATTTTAAGCAATGCCCGGTGAGCATTCATTAGCAAATCCCTTTTACCAAAGATATGGCAAACTCTTGTAAAACCTTTTAGTCATTAATTAATTATTCATTAAATGCAATAAATGTCATGCATGCATTAAATTACTTTTAGCCTTACAATGCTCTAAGTTTTTTGTGCACATATCATTTCTAAAACCCATTACCTAGCATCACATCTCTCCAACATTTTCACTCTTTACAGACACACACATAAGACGACCGTATCAAGGTTAGGGCTCTTTACATATATACAGCTTCATTTATCTCTTTGTCATTTGTTGTTGTTTTTATCAATATGTTGTGATGGTGATTTCTACATAAAGGGTCTGTTTGGTTAAGTATATTTTTACAAATTAGTTAGTAGCTTATTGTGTTATAAAGCTAAAAAAGTGTTTTGTTAGAAGGGGTTATTGACTGATTAGGAGCAATGTGCAATAAAAGCATAATCTTTATATTTAGGGCTTTTTTGTAGTAATCATAATTGCATAATAACCAAACACCCTCAGTTTTTATGTTTTTAGTTGGTGTTTTAATAAAATGGATTACAAGGTTGAGTAGTCGGCGATTACTCGCTACAAGGTCAGTGACATAGCCGAATTGGCAAAAAAGAATTGGTATGGTAAAAAAAAAACGGCGTTAATTCGATTTTAAGTATTTGAACAATTGTGTAAATGTTTCTAAACATATCTCTAGGGTCGTATGAACAGTTCTATGGTCTTATGAATATGTCAAAGTCATACGTATAATTTCGAAATTTATAGATTAGAATTCCTATACGAGTACTCCCCGCCTAGGCCGATNCGTAAAAGGATGAGGGTCGTAGCTCAAGTATTTTTTCCTTAAAGCATGTTATCAAACACTTGATGAGCATTTCAACAAACACCTATTAACTAAACAGATGATAATTAAACCTTGAAAGCCTATAGACGATAATTAAACACTTGATGAGCATTCTAGGCCGATGTGTATTTTTCCTCTTTTTGTACGTGTGATGTTAAAAATGTTTTAGGTTTAATTGTTAGGCAAATTAGGAAATAATTAGCTTTTAATATTTTTTGCATTTGAAAATAAAAATCTAATTAAAAAAAATATTACTTAATAAGAGAATGTTGATTTTTTTAAATGTAAAAGTCCCCACTTCATGTTTTGTTTTATTACTCGGTATATAAATGGGCAAAAAAGGTTTAAAAAAAACATTTCTGTAAGAGCATCTACAATGGTTAAAACACAAAAGAATTTTTACTATTCTATTAACTTTTGAAAAAGCTTTTTAACATTGTGGCAAGAGGTTTTGAAAAAAAAAATTACAAGGGGATTTGTTAAAGAATGCTCAGTGTGCATCTTTTAAAGTATAAATAATGCAATTAATATGTAATTAATACACTCAAATTTCACTTTTTTTAATCAAAAATGCATTCAATGATCATTAAATAAATGTAAAATTTACTATACTTAAATATGATTTTCAATTTAATGCACTCAAAATTTCCATAAATTAATATTTTAAGCAATGCCCGGTGAGCATTCATTAGCAAATCCCTTTTACAAAAGATTTGGCAAACTCTTGTAAAACCTTTTAGTCATTAATTAATTATTCATTAAATGCAATAAATGTCATGCATGCATTAAATTACTTTTAGCCTTACAATGCTCTAAGTTTTTTTGTGCACATATCATTTCTAAAACCCATTACCCAGCATCACATCTCTCCAACATTTTCACTCTTTACAGACACACACATAAGACGACCGTATCAAGGTTAGGGCTCTTTACATATATACAGCTTCATTTATCTCTTTGTCATTTGTTGTTGTTTTTATCAATATGTTGTGATGGTGATTTCTACATTAAGGGTCTGTTTGGTTAAGTATATTTTTACAAATTAGTTAGTAGCTTATTGTGTTATAAAGCTAAAAAAGTGTTTTGTTAGAAGGGGTTTATTGACTGATTAGGAGCAATGTGCAATAAAAGCATAATCTTTATATTTAGGGCTTTTTTGTAGTAATCATAATTGCATAATAACCAAACACCCTCAGTTTTTATGTTTTTAGTTGGTGTTTTAATAAAATGGATTACAAGGTTGAGTAGTCGGCGATTACTCGCTACAAGGTCAGTGACATAGCCGAATTGGCAAAAAAGAATTGGTATGGTAAAAAAAAAACGGCGTTAATTCGATTTTAAGTATTTGAACAATTGTGTAAATGTTTCTAAACATATCTCTAGGGTCGTATGAACAGTTCTATAGTCTTATGAATATGTCAAAGTCATACGTATAATTTCGAAATTTATAGATTAGAATTCCTATACGAGTACTCCCCGCCTAGGACGATAACACGCTACAAGGTAGCTGGCCGCTCGAGTACCACCTAGCGAGTTTTAGAACCATAGTTCCAGTTTGTGTTGTTTATTCTTTTTCATGGGTTTTGAGGAAACTTGCATTAACATATGTAATGTCGTATTTTTTTCATGGTATCAAAAAAAACTTTTGTTAAGGATATTTTTGGGTTCTGAAAGGGGATGTTTGGGAATTGGGATTGGTTACTAAATGTTTGTTTGCAGTTTTGAGTAATTTGAAGGTGCAATAAGCAGTTTTGGAGTTGCTTATATAAACAATGTCTTCTACTTGCATTTTGATAAACTGATTATCTACTTCAGCTTATTTATATAAAGCATAAGCAGCTCCATGACTCCATCTAGTAATACCAAACACCCATTAATTAAATAACGTTACTAATTTTCACCCACAGTTAATGGGATAAAAAAGGTGACCCGTGACACAGACGAACCTCTCGTCCTCACATGCTGTCGAGGCTTCTAAGTTCTTTTTTCTTCAAGTATATCTTTGGTGAATTGAAGTTATGCGATTAGGAAGTGTAATTAGGTTATAGATGTTTTGCCCCATTGGAATATGTTGTTGTTACTAAAGAATATGGAATTTAAGGAAATATGATGAATTTTACTATGCTGTATTACTAGGATTCGAGCAAAGCTCGAGCTTTGCATGAAAAGCTCGAATATATCCCATACATATACAGAAAGTGTACATCATAGGCAAAACCCTTCATTTGTAAACACTATACTATAATTGTTATACTGATAGTGACAGAATACAAGCAAAACCTTTATTTATAAATTGTATAATATAATAAAGGTGCGTTGGTAACTATTACTTAACAAAATAGTAAACAACTAGCTTTGCTTCTTCATCAGCTTTTATAGTTACCAACTTACCGGTAGCAGACGAGTTATACATATTACACAGGACCGAGGAATCTTACCTTCTTAACATGTACATATTGGCTACTGAGACTTTTGCTTGTGTGTTAATGGAATCATTTGTAAGACGGTATCGGCCTGCCTCATGACTGAATAAGAGATCTTATGTACTAAAACTAACTTCTCATCCAAATTTCCAAAAATAATAATAATAATAATAATAATAATAATAATAATAATAATAATAATAATAATAATAATAATAATAATAATAATAATAATAATAATAATAATAATAATAATAATAATAATAATAATAATAAATAAATAAATAAATAAATAAATAAATAAATAAATAAAACCAACTTCTCATCCACTAGGGTCTGGAACTTTTCATATAAGAAAGGTATGGATAAACTCAGAAGTACCCCTGAAATAGAACCAAGAAGTGTGACACGTCACGGAAAGTTCTATTATATGTTTATAACCCATACAGCATTATGCACACAAAATTGAGAAGGGACTAACTCACCGATATAAACCAGCGTAAGGAAGTTAAAAAGCTGCCAATAAAAGAAATCAGCCATAAGCTAGAAACAACCTGAGAAATCAATAGCATAGTATGTAACTGTAAATTCCAATCTTTGCAAGTAAGTGAAACACAAAAATGAAACATAATATTTCTCGCAAGGCATTAAATAGTTCAACAAAATGAAATATAACCCGTAAATACTGTAAATTCCAATCTTTACAAGATTCTCATAACCAAGTCTAACATTAAAATGAAACATAATCAGTAAATACTAGGTAAGATTCGAATGTCTAAAATAGGTCAACAAAATATTTCTCGCAAGGCATCATAAGCTTCACAGATCATGAATACTTGTGGAATATGATTTCCATAACTTGTATACTTGAAAATTCCTTTAGCATTTTATTGTACGAAGTTCAAACCTGATAGAGTGATAGCACATTCCATGGCAAACAAGTTAACAAATAACAATTATGCATAAAGCAGAATCCTTTTATATTTGAATAATGAAGTGGGAAACAAGTTAACAAACCTTATTGCATATTCCATGGCAAGTAAAATACTAGGATTTAGGATTGATCACAGTTGGCTTTTTTATTCCCTTTAAAATATGCAATCAATGGTCACTGGTCAGTACTATATAAAGAGTATTAAGACAAAAATATATAGAGTAAGCTTCATAGTTACTCCTATAAGAATGTTTAAAAGTTCAATAACTTGGCTTTTCTTCGACTTAACGCCATGAATGTTCTTCATCATCTTTCTTGCCATCCAAAACTTGTTTTACCTTGTAAACTTCACAAAGAAACAAGTTTGATGTTGGATAGTCACTTCCANCCCTGAAACAGAACCAAGAAGTGTGACACGTCACGGAAAGTTCTATTATATGTTTATAACCATACAGCATTATGCACACAAAATTGAGAAGGGACTAACTCACCGATATAAACCAGCGTAAGGAAGTTAAAAAGCTGCCAATAAAAGAAATCAGCCACAAGCTAGAAACAACCTGAGAAATCAATAGCATAGTATGTAACTGTAAATTCCAATCTTTGCAAGTAAGTGAAACACAAAAATGAAACATAATATTTCTCGCAAGGCATTAAATAGTTCAATTTTTCAATAACCAGTAAATACTGTAAATTTTACAAGATTCTCATAACCAAGTCTAACATTAAAATGAAACATAATCAGTAAATACTAGGTAAGATTCGAATGTCTAAAATAGGTCAACAAAATATTTCTCGCAAGGCATCATAAGCTTCACAGATCTTGAATACTTGTGGAATATGATTTCCATAACTTGTATACTTGAATATTCCTTTAGCATTTTATTGTACGAAGTTCAAACCTGATAGAGTGATAGCACATTCCATGGCAAACAAGTTAACAAATAACAATTATGCATAAAGCAGAATCCTTTTATATTTGAATAATGAAGTGGGAAACAAGTTAACAAACCTTATTGCATATTCCATGGCAAGTAAAATACTAGGATTTAGGATTGATCACAGTTGGCTTTTTTATTCCCTTTAAAATATGCAATCAATGGTCACTGGTCAGTACTATATAAAGAGTATTAAGACAAAAATATATAGAGTAAGCTTCATAGTTACTCCTATAAGAATGTTTAAAAGTTCAATAACTTGGCTTTTCTTCGACTTAATGCCATGAATGTTCTTCATCATCTTTCTTGCCATCCAAAACTTGTTTTACCTTGTAAACTTCACAAAGAAACAAGTTTGATGTTGGATAGTCACTTCCAGATATAATATGTGTGACATTATTGAACACCTCTAAGATCATGCAAATCTGCCCCACCTCACCCAATCATCCTTTAAAGGACATGACTCATAATCAGGGTCTCTTTCTTCATATTTAGGGAAAACTTCCTTGAACTTATAAGCACCAACAAGCATCTCATATGTTGAATTCCAACGGGTCTTGCAATCAAATCAGTTTATTGTTAGGTAATTTCATTTGCAAGATCGTTAAATGTCTTCGTCCGTGCTTCACTTGCATTGATGAATGATATACTATCTCTTACATTTTTTATCACCAGCTTAATAGTTTCCAAACCATCTTGGACAACGAGATTTAGTATATGTGCACAACATCGCACATGAAATAATTTTCCACCCAGTGGCGGAACTAGAACATTTTTTTTGGGGGGGCCGAATTTATTTTGGGGGGCCGAATCGGAGATTTGTTTGTAACCTCAACTAAATTACCCATAAAACCTATAATATTTACACTAGGTGTCGCAAATTTTGGGGGGGCCGGGACCCTCCCCTGCCCCATCATAGGTCCGCCATTGTTTCCACCACATAACAGCTTCCTATCAACCTCAAAAATTCTTCTTAGATTTTTAATGGCATTATCATTAGCAGACGCGTTATCCATTGAGATGCTATATATTTTGTTCTCAATGTCCCACTCCTGAAAGCACTTATACAAAGCATCTGAAATGTCAATTCCACGATGTGGAGGAGGAACATGCACAAAGTTAAGTACCCATTTGTTTAACTTACAATCTTTATCCAAAAAATGACCTGTAACCACCATATAACCAATCTTCTGACATTTTGATTTCCACATATTAGTCGTCAAGCTAATCGAGTCAACTTTCTTAAGCATCTCTTTCAGCTTTGTTTTTCGATTCTCATAAACTTTGACGCTATCACTCTTTGCTGTTGTACAACTCAATCCAGGCCATTGTGGTATTGCTGCCTTCATCATAAAGTCGAACCCCGACTCCTCAACAATAGAAAAGCTATGTTCATGCATCAAAATCCAATGAGCAATACATTCTCGCATCCTAATATGATCATACTTCCCATTTACTATGGCAGGTGCAAGGCCAGGCTCACTACTAGATACATTTGAATCATCACGCTGGAAGTTAAGCAACCCTTGCTTTTTCATTACAAGCTTTCGCATTCGACAATGGTTTTCCAAATGCCTATTTAGTGTCGTGGTGGTTCCACCTTTGTTATATGCCAAAAGACTACCACAATGATTGCACTTCATCTTAGTTACACTACACCATTTTTCTCTACTCTTTTGAATTCACTACAAGCTTTAGCTTTTTTTGCCCTTTCAACCTTTGGCTCCTCATCACCTATTGTTTGTTTCCTTTTATTTATTTGAAACTCTTCATTACTCTTATGTTCGTCACCAATCAATGGATCATCTTGATTCATGGAAGGGTTAGGTTGAATCATCAAGCACAACTGGATCTCGTGTTATTGACATCGATAACCTAATTAGTATATACAACAACTAAATATGAGAATACAGGTATGCAACATAGTAGAAGGATAAAGCAAACATAATCACCGAAAGAAAAATCGACCCATATGTTGGACCCTGTAATTGCATATGTCTTGAAAGCAAAGGGCTAAACTTGTACAATAGAAACTTAATAACCGCCAAAGTTAGTTAAGTTAGTTATGTTAGAAAAGTCAACAAATATTCTGTAAAGGGACGAAGGGTTGTGTCGTTTGGCTGTGACCATTCGAACAGTCATGACCATTGGGTCATACCCATTCATACCCTATATATAGTCCAGTACATGTCATTTACAAAGTGTGTCTCTTTGTAACAATGTAACCACAGATTATGTTGTTAATACAAATCATATTCTTGTCAAATCTTGTGCCTTGTTCATAATTTTCTTATGAAAATAAACCTGTGAAACATCCCCTGCATCGATTCTATA